>JAWLRI010000449.1:1944618-1997248 GCA_034781795.1 Crypturellus tataupa
CGTCGCGGGGGCCACCGAGGCAGCGCACGGGCCGCCGCCGCACTCCTCGCCCGCAGGACGCCGAGCACTGCAAGAGGGACAGCGCGTGAGGGGCGTCCCCGAGCCCGCTCCCGCTCCCGCTCCCGCGCCGCGGGGGAACCCGCTCCGCATGGGCGGGAGGCAGAAACCCCCGGGGATGGCAGCGTTCCCCATGCTCCAAAGCAAGGACAATTGGGAATATTCCCGGTGCTGCAAACGGACCGTGAGGAAAAGCAAGCTTGGATTACGCAGGAGAGGGGCTGCTACAACGACGAGCTGAAGGTACGATACGACACCCCCAGTTTTCTCTCTACGTGCCCCTAAATGCACAGTGCACAAGCCAGGACTAACGGCAGCGCTAGGGAAACAAACATCTCTTAATTTAACTACTCTTTTTCATGATTTCTTCCTTGGTATCCTTCTCCCTACTTTATACAGGGAGAAAAACCTGGATTCCACTAAATTATCATCTACACCGCAGTGCTTTTAATGGTTTGTTTTTCTTCTTTTGCTCAACATTTCTTCCTGTTGCACACTATAATAAATTTAGTGGCGCTTAGTCTGGCTCTGCTAGGGCTTCTGTCTTGCGAGATCATAAAATACTCTGCAGATGCAGAAGGAAAAAAGAGCTTGCGCTTAGAAAAGACAGTGGGTAAAAATCAGGAGGTAGGAACTTAACACACAGCTAGCACAAATACCCCGGACAATTAATACACGCAACCTCATTAATGCAGGAGGAACCAGGCAAATATAGCCAATTATTGCAGTACCTATCAAAGCAAGGGCTGCTAAGGCAAGGGATTAAGTGGCGCGCAATGGGGAAGCAATTCTCTTCCGGCTGCTCCTGCAAGCGTTCCTGCGTAACGCTCCGCTGGCTCCGCTAGCCGGACGCACCCTCCGGCCAAGCAGACCCTGGAAAAGCTGCCTGCGAACACGCTCCTGGCTGCAGGTATTTCGGATTTTGGGGTATTTAGAGACTGCTTTTTTTATTTTTGTGGTGTATAACTTGGAAAAGCAGCCTGCAGGTTTCTGTCCCGGGTGATGCAAAGGCTTCTCGTTCGCCGCTGCGATGGATCACACCGCTTGTCCCAAGCGTCCCGCCAGGGAAGGATACACGGAATAACGCAGAGACGCACGGTGATGGGGAGAACGGTCGCTGTGGGGCACGGATTGCTCTGCATCCAGCGCCCACCTACCCAGCACCCGTCCGAGCGGCTGCGTCGGGGACAGCGGCAGGGCCGGGGAGACGGACAGCGACGGGGACGCGCAACGCCCTCGGCAGCAAGGATGGGATCCCAGGTGCGTGTGCTGGGAGCTGCGCGGGTACCACGGGCTGTAGGGCGAGCGGGAGAGCCTACAGGCCAGCCCCAGCCCTAGGGAACAGGCTGGGCATGAGGGCAGCCCTGGGGATGAGTTGGTGTCGCAAGCGTGTTGCAATACCAAACCCCTCGTAAGGCAAAAAACTGGCCAAGCTTTGGAGAAACTCAGCAAACCAAGGCAATGGGATTCCTCCCAGCACATTCAGACTCGGATCTGCTCTGCTGGGAAGACTCCCAATCTTCCAGCCCACTGCTAGGTTTACGGCTGGGTTCAAACTAACAGGATTGTGCTGTACGGCAGCGGCAAGGATGTTTCATCCCCACAGTTTTATTGCACTCTGCTGCTCGGGCAGCGTCTCTCTGTCTTACAGAAATGCAACCAGTTGGGACCACTGAGCATCCCAAATCCCAAGCTGTTCAGCTCAGCAAGGGGGTGACTCGATACATCCCTCTATGGGATATATCACCCACCAGTCCATTTGCCCCTTCTGTGGGTCCCATATATTCTTTTAGGATCACTCCTTTCCCTGCCAGGAAAGCCAATCCTGGAACTGCAGCATGTGGGCTCAGCTATGCAGAAGTGCTACCACATAGAAACAAAAGGCTAGATTTCGAACTGAAATGAGTAAATACCAGAGAACAGAATAAATATTAGTATTTTTACTACGTGAAAGGTAAATGACCGTAATTGATACCACTTAAGAGACACAAACACATTAAATCTGACATTTTGGTGCAGACAGAAGCCTGTTTAAAGCCTGCGGAGAGAAACCTTTCCTCTTCCCTGCTGATTGATGCAAATATCCCAAGTGCTTTGCCATCGGAAGATGGATCCATGGCAATCCAGGAAGGAATTACCCCGATGCCGAATGCCAAACGGCGCTGCCGATCGGAGCGGCCGCAGCCCGGCTGCCTCGCGCTGCAAACGCTGCCTATTCCTATTCTTAGCCCCGTCATTAGCACACAAATATTCTTTAATTGCCTCGTCACAAAAGATTACCCCGGGCCATAAATCACCTCATCCTCCTATTAACTCCGGCTTCTCTCTCCCCGCGCACAAAATTACTTCCAATCATGCGGTGGAACGCTCTGAATTTTAAAGCACCTATTTTTATCAATTAAAATTAGCATATTTTAAAGCAATCGACAGACCATTACGTTATTATGGTTAGAATTAGTAGCTGTAAAAAAAAATTGCTTTCGGGAGTAGTCACTTTAAATAAGGAGCAAATTGGATACGACAAGACTATTTAATGGCCTCGGGTTTCTTTTCATTTTCCCAATGTGACTTCTTGTATAAAATTAAGGTTTCAGCCCTGAAGATTTTACAAAAGGATCTTAAATTTCAATACGGGTGCAGTCCTGCTTGGTTCAGCAGGGCTATGTGGGTGCCCCTGGGTCCTTGGAGAGGACCTAAATGAACCAAACTCCATGGTGAAAGCCAACCTTTGCCCATTACACATGGAAAAGCAAATACTGCCATCCTACGAGCTCTAAGGTAAGAGTAAAGACAAATTCAAGGGTGAAAATAATCATAAAACATCAATGGGTTTATTGTCTTTTTAGGGTATTTGGCATTTAACAACAGTACGACGTTCTAGTCCGAATATTTATGTGCGTGCACGTAGATTTGCTAATGGTTTTAGGGAATTGCATAGAGGGAGAACTGGGGATTTGTATCTTAATTTGAAAGACAAGCTGCAAGGGAACATGATGTTTTACAACGTAACAGTTCATTTAGTCTGGGATTTTCAGTAATTCTGCTGATTAGCACACTATTGAGGTAGAGGCGAGACTGAGATTCAGAGCTAAAAATGTGATGCAGCAGATTCAAGGTGCTGGCAATTCTATCACTTTCAGAAAAACAAGGGCTCGAGACGTGCCCTCAGCAAACAAGATGCTTAATAACTCCGAGCACTTGCACATTTCCAGCAGCCTCTGCTCTAAATATCAAAGTGTCTGACTTTTTAATGAGGCAAAATTAAGTGATGAGCTTGTTGAGAAACAAAAGGCAGCGAAAAGCATTTTAATGAGTAACTCGGATTGTTCTCTAGGCTTTCCCAGGCAGCTGATAATGAAATTAACTTCGGTTTTCTCAAGGATTTTGCCTGAGATGTGACATATTTAAATAGCAACAGTATTACAAACATGAATAATAGTAGATTTTCTTTAATATTAGGTACTAATGGGTTTTCTAGCAAAAGATAGAAGTACAGAGCAGGGAATTTGCTGTCAGTTGGGCACTAAAAGAGTAAGTTTACGTGTTCTCAGCTAGTACAAATCAGTGCTGCTCCACTGCGGTGCATGAAGCTGCACGGTTTTACACCACCCGAGGCGGCCCAGGACATTTACCCTTGCAAAACTCACGAGGACAGAAGCGAGGGGGAAAGCAGTTTCTAACCATTCTGACAGATGAGCAATATCAAACGATGCAAAAGCGCGTCTCACCTGTCCCCAATCTCCCGTTTTCCACTTCGGACATCTGCCCCCTCTGCATTTCTTTTGCACATTGGGTTTAGCAAGGTGCTTGCAATAATCTTCTTCTACATGCCTGCCTTCCTTTGACAAACAGTACACAGCTCGGTGCTTTTGACCCCTTCCACAGGAGACAGAACACTGCAAATATAAAGTAACAAGAATCAGCTTTCAGACAGGGCCGTCTACATTGATACACACAGGCCAGGATGATATAGGGAATTTTGCTCCACCTGGACCAAAGAGGTCAGCACTGGGTGCCCCGTGGGCCCACACAGAGCTTGAGGGGGACAAAAAGGGGCAGAACTGAACCCATTGGACATGTGCCCATTTGTATTGCATTTGGGATCGCTTTCTTGCTCAAAATCCCTCCAAAATGCCAATATTGTTACAAAGCAGCTGGCACCCGGCAGGACCGGCAGGGTTTAGGGTGCAGGTGCTGGAATTGCTCCTTATTTCAAAGAGGCAGTGCCAGCTCCCAGGGATCAAGGCAGGAGCCCTGGGTATCCCTAAGGAGAGCTCGGAAGGGACCATTTCCCTTCACCTCAGCACAGAGGGAGCCCGGTTGCTGGCAAATCGGGGGGTACAGCACGATATACACCTTCAAGAGAGAAATAACTGCACAGGGGACAAGGCAGAGCAGAAAAATAGGGGCTTTGCACGTCCATAGCTTTAAAACTCACGTCTGTTTTATTCTGTAGCAAAAGCTGCGGACCGATCTTTTTTTTTCCCACTAAACAAAGACGGAAACCAGGACACGCTCGCCCGTAAGATTTATGCGTTTTGAAAACGACTCGGAAGAAGGCAAGAAGGCAGAGCACGAAGAATGAAAGCAGAAAGCAAATCAGCAGGTATGTTAGCTGCGAGCTTTGTAGTGAAGCAACTAATTTGAACCTCCCTCTGCAGGTTCACTGAACTTTCTCAAATGTGACCACTTCTGGCATGCAAACCCCAAGCAACTTCACTTTGATTTCAGATTAGTCTCCTCCAAAAGATTTAGGAATCAAAGGGGCCCGGACCCACGACAAGAATTTAATATGACAGTTTCTTGTTGAACAAGCCTCTTACTCAGCATGATGCACCCAGGGACTGTTTCAATTTCTTCATTACAATGTTATGCAAGTCATTACATGGTGCATCACCAGCATCCTGGTTTAATTCGTGGGCGCAAACAGCATTTCAGCCGTCTCTCAATATAAATGCTCTGCTTGCTTTTCAGAACGGTGCAGACGATGCTCCTTGCTCCTCTTTGGAGTCACTCCATCCATAGATTTGCTAAGAAATGAATTAGAGGCCAGAGCCTTCCCAGGCTCTGAATACGGTTGGAACGTAACAAAATACGGATTATATACTCTGGAAGATCCATTACACTCCAAATTGGCACGTGCATTGACAGCTGTGATTATTTTAAATTGCAGCACTACTTCCAAATCATTCATCCCCTATGGTGCTAAGAGGTACACAAAGAAACACTGAGAGCGCAATAACTCGTTCCAAGGGCTTTACAAAAGGAAGAGTTTAGACAAATGTGGTGAGAAAGGGATATAACTCATAAGGCTGCTGATGCTTAAAAGTATGTATAAGCAATGCCCTGAAAAAGGCATTTTTTCCTATTGTAAGGGCCTTCTTGGAGCCACAAAGCCAGCCAACTTCCCTGAAAATCAATGGGATTAAAAGGCCATTCGTTAGGCGCCTGCCCCAGCGCAGAGCTGGCCGTGGGAGCCGACTGCACTCCGCATCCGCAGGGATGCTGGGTGCCCGGAGCGCTCCCGAGGCGCCGCGGGGCGTCTGAGAAGATGCAGAGGTGGGAGAAGGTCCCATCACCTGGGACCTGCAACGTCTCAGCACGTCCAGCTTATGGGCAATGAACGTCAGCAGCAAGACGGAGGTGTCCAATCCTACCAAACCCAGTTAGAAACTAACATTTCCACCCATCTAGGACTAGACACTAACACGGATACTTTCCATGTGAACTGACCATCAGTAGATGCTCTCCAGCTGGCTTGGCACCGCTGGCTCTACAGCTAAGGGGACACACAGGGTGGCAGGCGCATCCAAGGCATCGTTGGATTAATTCCCATAATACCGAGATATAATTCTCAAGATGCCGCAATCCATCATTTTTATGCCTGACTTTAATACAAATTAAAGATGGGCAGCACAGCCTTTTTGGATCCAAAACATCCATTTGCTTTCACATACATGTGAGTTATGGGCTCATTTGCACTGACAGAGAAGGGAGGCTGAATAAATCTAACGCAACCAATTATTAGAGCCTGAAAATTCCTTTACAAAGAGTCTGCTCCATAACTGCCTTTTAATTCTTCGCGGGTATTTTCATCTTCTGTTTGGCAGGCAGAAATTAAGCATGTGTAAGCCACATGCAGAAAACAGCTTAACAGAGCACTCCATCTCGGCGCCACGTGACTCAGGGCAGCAATACACCTAGCCGCTCCAGTTGGCCTAATCATTTATTTTTGACCCTGGAAGAACTTTGCATTTCATTAACCAAACTCTTTTCATCACTGGAAATGCTGCAGCCGCTCAGGGTAGCTATCAATAACGATGCCATGGTGAGGTAAGCTTTGACCTTGGCTTCTTTAAAGCATTTGAAAAGCAGAGACAAAAACACTCCTTTCAGGGGTTTCTTTCTTTGGTTCCTTTTTTTTTTTTCCCTTCCCTGTAGAAAGTACTTCAAAGGACTGGGGATGGCGGGTGCCTCCCTGGGGAATAGCAGCCTCATCCTGGGATCTTTGAAGTCAACAGAAAGATTCCTGCTGGTTTCAATCATCCTGGGATCCAGCCCTGAGGGTGCAAGGCAAGGGGCTGCACTGGTGTTTTTGCCTCCCAGCTTCCCGGGGCTAAGGATCCCATAGATGCAGATATTTCCAACACCAGCCTGCCCGAAACGCTGGGCCATGCTGCTCTGCAACCCTCCTGCCAGCTGATGAACCCTATGGGGTCTCCTTGCAGAGATGGGGACAACGTGAGGGTCCCCTGGGGCACCTTGCGGCCACACATGGCATCGATGCAGCATCAAACCTGCATGTGAGTGGCTGGAAAAGGCTGGACACTGCCCATGCCTCGTGCTTTACATGCAGGACAAGGACTTCCCTAAGAGCCTCTGAGTGCAGAGTTAGGGGAACTGCATTTATTGCACAACTGGGTTTATTAAAGTGCCACGGATTGGCACGTTGCTTGCTTACATGTAACAAAAAGTTTAATATATCTGACAAAAGAGTGTCCTCTGCGTCCAGGGAGGCCAGAACACGATGGTAAATGTCTCCTGCAAAGCCATGCTCTCTTGCCACCTAGCAAGCTTGTGCTTTCATGCCCACAGAAATTCGGTCTCTAAAAGGCCAAGGATGAGGGAAACTCTTCTATTTTACCTGGTACGTGAGAGCTGTTTCAGCACAGCCTCCCTAGCACTGCTGCACTCATGATGAAGGTTCATCCCTTCATCAAGACCTCGCTACAGCAGCAAGGCTGTGACCTGGTCCCAAAGCTTCTCCCTGCGTAGCAAACCGTCCATGGGAATCTAGGCAAATTTTCTGCTAAAAGTTTCCCAAAAATGCCATCAGGCTGCTTCCCCAGGCCCACGGTTTGGGAGGTATTCGAGATAACGAATGCAAGCTGTGGCGATCACCAAGCAAATTTCCTGAGATAAGGGCAACTCTGATAGCTCACGGAAGGCAGGGGCGGAAAATTAGCCTAAAAACATCTTTATCAGATTGTGCCAGGGGTGACTTTTTGAAAGGAAATTAAAATCAACCCTTGTAGGCTGAGCTTTCTGTGCATTACGGGTTATATTAGAAGCGAGCACTTGTTCGCTCTTCCCAGCCGCCCGAAGCAGAACGCACAAACGCTCCACGGAGCAACCCGAGGGAGACGAGGGAGCCCGCGATGCTGCTCCTCACTCCCACGTCCCTGTTGCATCGGGGCCGCGCTCCTGGATGTCTTTTTTGCATCTGCGAGCACGAATCTGCATTTCAGCATCCTATTAGCACACCTCCCTCTGCTGCTACAACTTAAGCCCTCTTATCGGACGCTGATAGCTTTGAACCACGGCCCTTTGACACGGCCCCTCCGGAGCCAAGATAAGAGCCGGGCGCTTCTTGCTGCTTAAAAGTATCTGAGTCCCTGCACGTTATCCAGCAGCAAGTGCTCCGTGGCGCTCGAACACGAATGCCGCTGGCTTCAAAGCTGCAGGTAGCGCAGCTCCGGCCTGGTATTTTGCACGTACGTGTGAACAGCCTCCCTCCTATTGCACATTTGCAAGGGGGAGAAATAAAAGAACCGTCCCCTTCCCACCACTGAGCCAAGCTGGAGCAACTGCTGAACGAGCAGGAATGATGCTTAGTGACAGGGAAAGAGAAATGTCTTTAAAAAAGGGGTTCAACCTAATCTGTTACAGCAGCAGAAGGCTGATGTGCCTGGAGTCAGCTCTCCCAGACAGCAGAGATCGTCCCAGAAAAAATGACTCCGCTGGGCAGAGGCTCTGCTAATTCTTCCAAGATTTAAGGTCCCGAGAGCTGAAGTCAACAGAATGGTTTTCTTTCAGCTTGGCGACATCACAGAATAAATGGGAGGAGAACAGGTAAGTGCAGCAAGAGGAGAAGCCTCACACCCCTTCTATTGCCTCCCCCTGCTCTAAAATACCTTCTCCACCTCCCTAACCACCGTTGCACATGGAGCCTGCCTGAAAAGCTGCATCTTGGCTATTCAACTTCTTAAAATTATATATATATACAAAAACGTAGAAACACACGTAGAAAGAAACAGCACCAGGTAGTGATCGCAGGTCTCCCCAGGGAAGGAAGCATTGGATATCATTTCCTCAAACTAGGAGGAAATGTGTGAGCTACTCAATGAAGCCGATATGACGGGATGCAGAAGAGACGGATGAAACCTATTTTCCATGCTGTGGTACTTTTAAAAAAGCAGCAATTGAAGCAGCAAGCAGCCTAGGCAAGCTGAGACTTCTTTTTTTTTTAAGTCCACAGTTGTATTATAACAGCATCCAGAAGCCCCCGTTTCTCCATGCTAGCTGATGTGACCCACAATCAGCCAGCCCTGTTGCACAGGTGAGCGTCGCATTGGGTGTTACAGCAACACGGAGCTTCGTGCTGCTCCCTGGCCTTATAAAACATATTTTGGCTCCGTGCAGCGGTGATCAAACCCTGCTCCCTGCCTGCGTATGGGCTCCGGCGTTAGGAGCATTCTCACACACGCTGCTGGCTCGCTCGCCTTCCCTGCGAGCCGGTAAACAGCAAAACATGAATCGCACGTTAAGGCCTTTGGAAGGAGATGGACGAGGTTGTTTTTTCTTAATGATGCCCCGTCAGTCACTGTGCACTCAGAGGCGCAGCGAGCGCCCTCGTGCTTGGTGTCCCTCATCAGCACACGCTCCTGTTGCTAAAAGGGAGGTCGGGAAAGAACATGGGATTCAAGCAGCAGCCAGGGTTGTAGTTTGGGGCATACACTGTAAATTCTGAACACGGGCAAGGACACACACAGGCTTCTCCGCTCAGGGAGCTGCTTGGAGAGGCTGAACTTCACAGCTCATCCTTGAAGGCATGTTGCTGCCTTAACGTGCTTCCTGCAGCCTAACACTTATTTCAATTACTGCACAGAAAGCTAGTGCTTTGGGAGACGAATATCCCCAGCTATTGCAGCTTTATTTATGG
The DNA here is from genome assembly GCA_034781795.1 of Crypturellus tataupa. Taxonomy (NCBI): domain Eukaryota; kingdom Metazoa; phylum Chordata; class Aves; order Tinamiformes; family Tinamidae; genus Crypturellus; species Crypturellus tataupa. Next base: position 1,954,118 of record JAWLRI010000449.1, read on the forward strand.
CTTTATTTTTTCATGTGTATGCATGGGTATCGGGTCCACAAAGCCATCAGCCATCAAGGCCCAACCATGACATCCTGACTGAAGCAAGAGCCCTAACAGCGCACCAGAAACCCACCATTGCATGGAGAAAAATGCATGAGGAGGGAAGCACAAAAAGCCATCTGAAGTAGACTCAATGCAGCCAAAGAGTCACTGCACCTCTCAGTGCCACCTTCGTGCCCGGGACACCCGTTCCCTGCGGGATGTCCCTGCCAGAGCACTCCAGGTCACCGTGACGCTGCTGGGATCTGCGGCGAGGCTGGGATGCTCCCTTTGGCAGGAGGAAGACAAGTGCTCCCGTAGTGCGTTAGGGGGGATGCTAGGGGATATAAAAGAGGATAAGAAACAGCAGGGAATAATGATGCTCTGACTGGGGATGTCCATTGAGGAGCTTTGGAAAGGAGGCATCATTTGGGGATGGGGAGAGGAGAAAGGTATCAGGGACAGGAAAGCCCCTTCCCAAGGCAAGTCCTGCTCCAGCCAGAGCAATGGGACATCCCGGCCGTCCCCTTCCCCAGCACCCAGCCTTGCACTAGGGAGGATAGAGGGGATGCTCCTGTCCCATCCTTCCCACTTCTCCATCTACCATGGTAGCAAAGGGGAGATGGTCGAACTGACAGAAAAATATATGTAGTTCTCCTTATTCAAGGAGAAATCACAGAAGTAATGAAGGACCTTGAGATGATAGGCAAACACAACAAAAATGAAAACAGGGATTGGGGTTTACACAGGGTTTGCTGGCTATGGCTTTGCTGAAGCCAAAGCAGCTCCACAGGCAGCAGGGTGGCTCTTGAGCAGGGCACACGGCTACCTGATCAGCACTGGTTTTACCCACCTGTGACCGTGCTAGAGCCACTAGCCGCAGGGGGAGAGGTGGCCGCGCTGCTACGGGATCAGGCCCTGCTCTCCCAATGGACGGAGCAATGGAGCGAGCCATGGAAAGCAGCAATCCCAACTAAATTTAGCCTCAGAAACGAGTGCCAAGGAGACAAGGAGAAGCAGAAAAGGCTGGCGGACACGGGGAGACGCGGCGTTTTGGGGCTGTGGGCAATGGCCTGGAGGCACGGTCGGGCTCGACGACACACGCAGCGAAGGGATTCTGCTTTAAACAAAAGCAGAGCGCTCGGGGCTGTCACGGGCCTTTTGCTGATGTGGGAACTACAGCCAGCAAGTTCTCTGCATTTTATCAGCGTGCCGAACTGGCAGATCCTGGAGCCACCGGCCCCGACTGATGCTGGAGAGAAAACAGGCAGCAAACCCAGGGGAGCAAACAGCTCTCAGGCGGGGAGACGGCTTTCAGACAGGCAGCAACAGGCAAAAAGTTCTCATTTTGCTCTGTATCCGCTTTGCTACAGCCCCCCGCAGCTCCAGACACAACAGTGGGTTTTGGGGGCAGAGCACTTTGCCGGCAGTAGGTCAGGACGGTGAGAGGGTGAAGTGCAAATAAACCTGAACTTCCCATTGACACCAATTTTGAGACCGAGATTCCTGAGCGCCAACACGCTTCCTACCTTGCCTACACGCTTGCCAAGAGCCTGGCAAGGACCTGGGCTACCGACCCCATCACCTTCCAGCCCTGGCTAACGGGGCACAGCATCAGCATCCGAAACCAAAACCGGATTCACACCAACGTCCGAAGGAGAGAACCTGCGGTTTAGCAAGCCGATGTTCCAATGCTTTAGCCTAGGCTTCCACTTCTCTGCTCTTAGATCAAAAAGCCCTCACTGAATAAGATATCGGCATTTCTGCTTATTTGATTTATCGCTAAAATTGATAAACTGAGAAATTTTGATACCAAGGAGCGGTAAGTACTCGGCAAAGCACGGTAGAGATTATTTTTAAAATTATAATTTAACAAATCAACACAATACTGTCCGCAGGTCAAATTCATATGGTTACTAACCCAATGCAACGAAATCCAAACGTCTCACCCGCCTGAACCAGGACACTCCCATGAGACACAACTGCTCTACCTGAGCTGTATGTATTTTCCCATTAGGAAAGCACAAGAAAGCCAAAAGTCATTAACTGCAGCAGGATAGAGCCACATGTTGTGGTAACCTCTACACCACCATTATTTCTCTTAAGAAAAAGATAGACTTGTTCTCAACCTGATTTTTTCTTTCTTTCTTTTTTTTTCCTTCACACTTAGAACTAACAATTTTATTTCCAGACATAAACACCCGGCTGCTAGAACTGACACATTTCTGATAAAAACCTCTCTAGGAATCACCCAGCAGCAAGCGTGGGCTGCAAAGGCCAGGTCACCTGCTTAGAGAGTCGTGTCCCAGCTACAGCAGATCCCGTTAGCTTAAATGATGTATTTATGTATATATACACACTGGAAGGGGAGGAGATGCCATTCCAGCTCTTTTCCTCATATTTGTGAGCCACAAGAAACTCCACATGGTTTCAGGGAGAGCTCTCAAGCAGAGGGGACAGTTTTTGCCCAAGGCCATGAAAATTTCTTTGCCCTTAACTTAATAGAAACAGAATTTTGCGCAGATTACTGTGAGGAGTGGATTTACCCTTGGTGACCATTTCCCTGCCCCTCAAAAACGCGGCGCAATTTCCTTTGCTTATTTGAGAGGCTGCAAATACGTTTTTGCCTGTTCCCATCGCAAGGCACTCGGAGGAGAAAAACCACTCTCTGCACCCCAGTGACACTGTCTGCAGGTTTTCTAAAGCATTATTTTAATTAAAAAAAAAAAAAAAGGTAGATCATGTGGCTTACAATTCTCCAGTGTTTAAATACATGTTCTTAAAGAAGCAAGGAAATAAAAGGTATCGCCTTCTCTTAGTCCTCTTGGAACACACATTATAATGACAATGCATCTCACCAGTTTCCTATTATGGGATTATCATTTACACTCAGATCCTGTTCATTCCTTTAATTCTCCCTTTAAAACCCAGATAAAACCAGTCAGATAAACCCCTTGTTTACTGCATCAAATTGCAGGGTGATTTTGCCTAAGGACTGAGTGTTGGACTCTCTGTGCTATAATTCGTATGTATTTTATGGTATTAATTTCCACCAAACTTGTGTGAAGTTGAGCCAATCAGACGCTTGCAAGAAATTAGTTATCCAAATTCACGATCCGTACTCTTTTAACTGCATTTGTTTAATTGCCAAGAATGACAGTTTCTATTGGAGAACAAAGCAAATAAGTGAGTCAAAAGACGGAACATTGCAGCACCATTGCAGAACCTTTAGTAAAAGTTAGCAAAAACTAAGGATACCAAAAGAGTCAAGAAATCCTTATACAACTTCCTTTATGATTACATTCTACTTGTCTTTAATTTTCACTCTTCAACATTAACATTAAACATCGTAAATGTAGGCAATATTTATATAAAATTAAATAACAATATTGGAAAAATAAATACACTTTTACATAAATATATAAATCCATACCGCTGAAAAGCTTCAGCTAATACTATACTCTTGTTTCAAAAGTGACCAAAAAAATATGGTAGCGACACTCCATCTGACCTGATGAAGTACGGAGAGCTACAGAGCAATGTTTGCAGTCAAGGGCAGGGCTAAAGCAAATCAGGTGATACCACGGTAAAAAAAAAAAAAAAAAAGACAAATAAAACCAAAAAATCGGGCTTTACTACCTACAGTAGTAGCACGAGGTAGACGTATACGCAGTGTATTTTGCAGGAGGGACGTGAAGCCCCGGTCCCCTGTTGGCACCAGCCCCAGCGGCTGCTTTGGTGGCAGGGGAGATGCCGACTGCTGCGGGACCCCAAAACGCAACGTACCTCGGCCCAGGCCTTCGCTTCTCGCGCATGTTCCAGCACCGGGAATCAGGGTTAGCAGCAACTTTTAGTTGGAAACTCCGGGAGTTAAAAGCGACTGCACGGCTTGCTAGTTCTGCTTAGCTCAGCCCCCGCGTTTTTAGCACCAGCTATGGGCGTACGAGGGATACGTTAGCACCTCGAAGGAAACGTGTCACGTCACTGTCCCTTGTCCTGGTGAAGCACCGTGTGAACACTAGTTTCAGCAGGTTTATGGCTGTTGCATAACTCACTGAGGTATGGTGGAAATCTGGAGAAATGTTACCGACAGCATCCACAGAAACTAGAGGGAAGTTGCAGGCTAGCGAGATGACTCCTCCAACCAGAACTTTTCAGTCTGATATATTACAAATAGGCCTCTTTTTGTCTTTGCTCATAAAGTGCTTTTGAGTCAAATTCTTTTTTTTTTCTTTTTTTCTTTTTTTTTAAAATCTCCTTTAACTACTTTATAACAAAATATACACTCAAGCTCAACGTTTGCTTGAAGGCCGCTCCAAAAAGGGCACATCCCATCCGAGGAGCAGGTCAGAGCCACGGGGTGTAACACCCCAGCCTGGATCTCCCGTGCCCAGCCTGAGAGCGGCACCGCATCCCTGCTCCGGGATGGGAAAACGCTCACGGTTTTAAGTCTTCCTACCCCCTGCTGATCCCTTGCTGATTTAATGATGTTTAAAGCAGCAGCTGGAGATCAAGTCAGACCCAGACAATCCAGAACTGCAAGAAATGCATGAAAACAGCTCACCGGTGCTTCTGCACGGTACAACCCCCTTGTGTTTTACACGGGGATGGAAATACAGCATGGATGTCCATGGGCAGGTATTTCTATATCAATGTCTGGGTGGGAACACACCCACACCCCTATACGTATTTGTACATGCTTGTGAGTTAATGCAATTTAGGACAAATTTCCCCTTGTCACCTTGGTTTTTGGAAAGAACATGCATGTAAACCAGTAGATGCGCAGTGCAGCATTCCCATTAAGTATGGGTACGCCTTAACTTCAGTTGACGGGTACTGCTTAAATGCCAGTTTTAGATCCGTTTAGATCCGTAAGAACTCAGTCGGAGCCAGAGTCGTAACGCACAGCGCTTGCACAGGGTCGTAACGCGGCCAAAGTTGGTTACGTAGCAGAAAGTGCCTTTTAAATTAAAGGACTGGAGCTCCCCTAACGTAAAGCCCTTCCTGAACAGGCGTTATTCTGAACACATTGGCAAGAATCCTCTTTAAGTGCAGTTTTTAAGACATGAAGCATTAGCACCTCGTTTGGAAGCAAGTTAAAAATCGGTTGTTACGGAACATCCAAAAACCGGTTCACAAAGAGAAAGAGTTTATGGCCGTACCGAGCTCCAAGGACCAGCGCTCCAGGCGGCATCTCTAGGACAGTCCTGCACATTGCACTGCTCCCTGTCCGGCGGCTTGTCGAGGATTTCACAGCTCAGATCCGTAAACCTCTCCCCGTTCGGGCGCTGACACACCACGAGCCGCGTTCTCGTCCCGGCCCCGCACGGCTTTGTGCACTGCAAGTTGGCACAGGACACAAAAATTACAATTTTGGCAGCTAAAATACTGCCTGCTGGCAGCTCTGTGCACTAGTACTAGTAGACAGGGCCCTCCCAAATAACCCGTGCGCCTCCGACATCCCACCCGTTCCTCCTGTTCATCACCTCCCAGTTACTGCTTCTGCTCGACAGCAACATTGGCCAGCCCAGCACAACATCATAAGTTAATGTCTATAACCTATCCGATAATTTTTCTGAAGGGAGAGGTCTTTTTCATAAAAAGGCCTTAGTTAAAATAAACCTTTTTTTTAAAAATAAACTTTTGTAGAATTTTCTTTTGCCCAGAAAAAACTTTTTCCCCGTGATAAACAGAACCAGAACCACCACCAAGCCATTGCTAGGGCTCCCTCATTCAGCAGGACCTGCTCCAAGCTTTCCAAGGAGCGTTGCCCAAATTCCCTGTCCCCCTGTTCTCCCATTTTTCACCCTCCACCCCTGAACGTCCCCCCGGTGCCGGGAGCAGGGCTCGGGCGCGCTCACCTCTCCCCAGTTGCCGTAAGCCCACTGCGGGCAGGGCCCGGACTCGCAGGAGCGCTGCTCGGCCGGCTTGGCTTTCTCGTCGCAGTCGCTCGCCGTGTACCCGTTCTCATCCTGGCACACCACGACGCGCCGCTGGAAGCCGCCCGCGCACGTGCTGGAGCACTGCAAGACACGAGCGCCCGCGGCGTCACCGCGCGGTTCCCCGGGCTCCCTCCTTGCCCCGCGCAGCGATATTAAAGAAAGAATAAAAGCCCAAGTTTGCCCAGAAGGGAATAAAAGAGATAAAAACAAAGCGGGGGCACTCACAGCACCCCAGGGGCCGATGCGCCACTGATTGCCCCCCGGCACGTGTGCGCGGTTCCGGTTGGCGCTGCCGCCCGGCTGCAGCTTGAGCCGATGGTCCGGGTAGAGGAAAGGGTGGATGGGCCTGCCGTAATCGTGGCTGTTTGGGTGACAAGGAGACACGGAGCAGTCTTGCTCGGTGGCGGGCAGGTCGTCCGCGTCGCATTCGCTTCTGTCCACCAGCTGGTCACTGTAATTGATGCAGATCACTTGTCGCGTTGCCTTACCTTGACCACAAGTCACTGAGCACTGCGTTACAGTGGGGGGAAAAAGGAGACACGGTCACATTTCCAGCTTTAGGAAACACCCACGCCGTTATTGCCAATACAGAGCAGCTGAAAATCAACATTTCCCCCCTTTTAAACATGCGGACAGGCTGCTGGAATCCTTTCCCAGCACTGAGGGCTCCGCGCTGGGGAGCAGGATGCTTACGGAGCTCCACTCCAAGGGCTTCCACTGCCCGCACGGCGTCACGGTGCACATCTCCGTGGCCGACGGCTTCGGGAGGTGGAAGCAAGCCGACTCGTCGGCCACCGAGCCCTGGTCGTCACGGCAGCTGACGTATCGCATCCTCGTGCCCTTCCCGCACGTTGCCGAGCACTAGGAAAGAGCGACAGGCGAATTCGCTAGGAAGCTGCTTGCTATGCACGGCGAGGGTGTGGGAATACAAAGCTGGGCAAATGCACTTAAAAATAGCACGCTGTCTACTGTAAAATACGCGTGAGAGCATTGCAGCACACTCACTGGTGTCCAGGATCCAAATCGCCACTGCGTCCTGTGCACGCCTGATATGGATCTCTTGGCTTCGGGACTGTTTGGATGGGGAGGACACGCTGCTATTTCACAGTCCTGCAAGGGAAATACATGAGGTTAAGCAGGAAAACAAAGCAGAGCGTGAAAACTTTGCAGATGTTGCAAGTAAGCCGCCTCCTCGGTCTGCTTCTGAGCAATGCCTTGAAAAGCTGCAAGCTGCACGCTGGTCTTTTGTGTTTTGGTCAGTTTGCTCCTTGCATCCTCATGGAGAGCCAGAAAACCGGGTGTTAATACATCCGAGGGCTTCACATGCAGAACTTCAGTGGTCTTTTAGCTTCCTAGGAATGCTAAAATGCAAGGTTTTGGGGACAGGCTCTCCTGTTTGGCATTGATACGGTGCCTAACTGGAGGGCTTTGGTCCTGCCTGGATCTCGGCAGAGGCATGGCAATATCTGTAATGAATAGCTGTAACTTTACTCCACGAGCCAGCAAATATTTGTTGCCAAAAGGGGGAAATTCATGATCTCCACTGCGAGGGCTCCTGACAAGTGGAATAAATGATTGCCACATTATCATCATTTTACTTATCCTGCAGATGTGCACACTGAACAACAGTTGATGACAAGTGGGCTTGTTACCCCTTGACTACAGCGCCGTGGGTCTCCATACATGGGAAAAACAGCCCTTTCTGAAATGCCGTGGCCTTAGTTAAACTCTGAAGTCATGCAGGACCAAAGCTGAACACAGCATCGGCATTACAGCTTCCCTAGATGATAGATAGACGATAGTTAACTCCTTCAGATACCATGAAACACATGGGCTTGCATGGGAAATTTACTCCTGCAGGGAGTTTGCTTCCAAATACAAGGAAATCCGTCATGGGAAGCCTCTTTCGTAACCTTCCAGAGGATGGCCAGTATTTCTCAGTTTATCAGCCCAGAAGGGTTGTAGCTCAGACTGGAGCTGGAACACACAACATTGGCACATCCAGCACGTGAGAAGCAACAGCCCCTCGTTGTCATTAGAATTACACAGCGACAGTGCTGAGCCAAGCAAGCCCAGGCAGCAGCCAAACACCTAGACCTGGAGCAAGCCAAGAGGAGATGTTTGCACTGAGACTCCAGCCTCTTCCACGAGCAAATGCTGTCCCAGCTCATCCTCATGCTCTCTGTCCTCCTATATCCACCCATAACCTCCTACCCAGCTCATGAGCTCCTAGGAGCAGCTCTAGCTGTGAATCTGCACAACCCTTTGTGCCTCCCACCCTATGATTAGGGCTACCATAATCAAAGGTAGTTTTTGTTGCAGGAGGTCTTGATGCCCTCGTGACAAGCTGCTCGTTGCCTTTTTGATGATCCAGCACCTCCAACAAGCCCTGGTGACACAGGTCAGAGCCACCCGCGTCCTCACCCAAGCTGAGAGCAGCAGTGATTTATACCCCATGGGGAAGATCTGACCCATTGATACTCAGGAACACCCTCAGGAGCATCAGTGCCCTAACAGCAGGGACCATTAGTTAAGGGAAGAAGTTATTTGTGCCTCGGAGGCACCAGAATAGAGGACGAGGATGGGCGTAACGCACTTACCTGGGTATCTGTTGGCCTGGTTGCAGCATTACACTCGTTATCATCCACCACCGACACGTAGGTGCCTACCACACACTTGACAGCCCTCATCTGGTAGCCTTGTCCACAGGTCACGGTGCACTGGGGAGGAAAAACAGGAGGAAATGCCGGGCTCTGAGCAGACGCTTCATTTAGGAAATATTGAGCCGAACATGGAGCAAGAACAGCGCAAATAAAAACCCATCCTTCCTTCCCTTTGCTTCGGGTATTTCAGCTTCATATTAGGTTCAAGTTTTAATTCACCACTGCTACTTCTTGTCAGCAGGTATGTAGGTGTGAACATCTACATGATTTAGTCTTCTGAACATGGTGAATGACGGTTTGGTAGAAACAGGATCATATCTGACTTCCAAACTAGCTGTTCAGACCTACAGTAGAACAACCAGCTAACGAGTAATTTTGCTAATGGGCAGTAAGTCTGCTTGGGGCAACTGCTCTGGGTTTGCTGCTGTTTTTTTCAAGCCAACAGTTAACAGCTTTGTAGAAAACAAGATGCCAGAACACTCTGGAAGAAACAAGCAATTTGTATTTTAACGTTTAAAAAACAAATTGGAAAACATTAGAAACAACAGCTATACAATGGAAGAAGTTTTTATGAAAATTAGGGTATGTATTTAAATGCCTAAATATGTATTTAGGAGTGTAACCTTGGAAATTCCTTTTTTTCTGTTTAAAATCATGGCCAATTTAGTATGACACAGACTAAATTTAGCAGAGGGCAGGTGCTGGCACTGCTGCCCATATGCTGAACTTGGGGTGTTTTTGCGTACAGATCAATTAGCACGGTCCTGCCACCGAGTCAAAACGAAGAAAACGGTGCCTTTTGGGTACCTGGCCCCACGGTCCCACTTGCCACGACGCACACTCCTGCTGCTGGCAGCTCTGCACCGACTCGGGCTTCGTTTCGGGGTCGCAAAACCTGTCGTTCAGGCGGTCTTCGCCGAACTGGCACCAGGTCTGGCGGTGTTTGTGCCCCTTCCCACAGGTGACCAGGCACTGCGGGGAGCAAACACAGGCTCAGCGGCGCCCAGGGCGAGCGCAACCCGCTGCAAAGCACCGCTACAAAACCGGTGCCCAGAGGCGATGCTTCAACCGGCAGCCACGTGGCCTGGGAAATACGGGAGCGTTTTCCCAGGACAAGGGGTTGCCCCACAGGAACCGATCCACAGCGTGGAAAACAGACGTGTCGAGAAGCGATATAGCAACTTGCTCTATCTGTGAGACGTGGGGCAAAGCCTCAGTGCTGCCTGCCAGGGCTCTAGCAGGGTGCAACAGGGCCATGAGGGCTTGCTAAAATAGAGCAAACACACTATTTTGCCCTTGGAGAGCTCGTGATAAAGATCTTGCAGCTCCCACAGGCTGCATGTGCCTTTCCACCACCACCAAATGCTCAGGCTCATAGGAGCTAGAACCAGAACAGGGATATTTTGCTGGAACCACGATCAGTCAACAGCCCCCGTTTCCTATAATTTCTTTCATTATTTCCTAACAGGATGCAATGCACAAAAACAGGAGTTATTTGGCCACAAAGGTGAAGCCTTTGAAGAACATCCTCCTAAATCCTTGGTCCTGTAGTGGGAAAAAGTCTATTAACATGCTTTTTTTCCTGCATTCTGAAGGAGAAAAGGACTCCAGCTAGCAGCAGTGGAGAGGACAGCAATAAAGAGCAGGGAGAGATGTGGTGAGTGCCCTGGGATATGGCCCTCCGACTGCGCAAAGAAAACAAGATGCAGCCAATTCCAGCACACCCAGTTTATGGATGGGCAGGGAAAAAGGGCAAGTTTCTTTGCAGGACGATGCCTCAGGCTTCAAGGCAGCAGCTCACGGGTCCTGGCTGTCGGGCAACACCTACCTCGGACCAGTCGCCCATTTTCCACTGGGGACACAAGAAGTCGCTGCAGCGCTGCACCGTCAGCTTCTCCTGCTGGCTGCACTTGCTGTCGTCCAGCACGTCGTTGTAGGTGTTAACGCACATGGCTCGCCGCCGCCGCGTGCCCCCGCCGCAGCTTTTGGAGCACTGGGAAGAAGATGAACCGAGTAAACACGTTCTGACACCCTATCACAAGCCAAAAGCCTATTTATCTCCTCTAACTAGCCTCCCCTCTGCCACTGTGTTCATTTGGGAAAGCCACTAGGTGCCACCTTGGCCTCCAAGGACATGCTTGGGCATTGAAAGGCTTTCAGCTAAGAAATGTAAAGAAAATTATCCTAAATAAATAATAAATAATAATAAATAATAAAAATAAATAATAATAAATAATAAATCTTTTAAATAAAAGATGCTCCACCAGTGACAAAATAGCCTTGCTGGTGCCAGGACTGGCAGCCTTGTATGGGAGAAGATGGACAAAAAGATGGTCTTAGCACGATGAGGACCAGTGTCAGGAGAGCTAAAAGTGTAAATTCATCACAGTGGAAAATAAGGAGCATGAGGCTGGCTTGGACAAGCATCCTCAAGAGAAGGCAGTGAAAGCGCCAAGTTTCCCACGTTATTTACAGACTTGGCACTTGCAGAGTGTCCTCCGAGGGGATGCGCGAAGGAGGTCCAAGCCCCCCTTACCTCCGTCCACGCCGAGTACCGCCAGCCCCCAACGTTGCAGTCCCCCGTGCACTTCTCCCTCGTGCTCGGCTTGGGCTGGCTGCTGCAGAAGCGGTCGTCCACCTTCTCCGTCTTCCCTTCCAGCCGGCTGTGCTTGGAGCAGTAGATCTCCAGCGTGCGGTAGCCCAGGCCGCACTGCGCCGTGCACTCGCTCTTCCTCGCCACGTGCCACCTGCAGCAAGGGCGAGCGGAGCCCGTCAGCCACCGCGGTGTCACACGGGGCCTGGGACAACTCCTGAACTTCTACTTATTTATTTATTTATTAATTTATTTATTAGATCTAGCAGAGGTTGCCGAGAAGAGCAATTATGGCAGGAGGTGAAAGGAGAGTAACTTATAATATAAACATATACATGATGTAATGTATATACACGTAGATGATGTAATTATACACACGACAGTAGAGTGCACCTTAATTCACATTCTGTGCCGCAGGGCTCGGTTATTGGATCAGGCTGGGGAATTCGGTCACATCTTTGGTCTGACACCGTGAGCTGATCCGACTCTCTCGTACACACAGGTTTCCTTTTCCTTTCTCCTGCGCAGAAGGAAAGAACATCATTTTAGGTGCGTAGGAAAGGGCTACCCCTTGCAAGCTGCTCCTGGGTACCGTGAGCCCATAGTGGGAGAATCCCAAAGAAAGTGAACAGGGATGTATCATTACCGAGAGCCCAGGCAGGCGCAGGGCTGCAGAGCATCGTCCTCGAGGCATCGCCGAGCACCTACCTTGGCAGAGCTTGCTGCAGGGCTGCCACGGGCCGTAGGCGTTCCAGTAAAACTGCTGTGGCTTGTCCTCGATGGGGATATTAAACGTATAGCGAACATCAGGGTTGTACAGATTGCCCACTGATAAAACCTGGGAGAAAAGGAAAAAAAAAAACCAAGATAAGATGGGTAAACTATTGGCCGTGTTCAGTCCAACAGACGCATGCACGACGTATATGTACTTCACCTGAAGTGTTATTTCCTGCTCAATCCGATCAGTAGAATTAATCCTTTCAACAGTATTATCTGATCCGCTGTATTCGATCACGGCATTCCCAACTTTGATTTCCCTTTTAAACATACTGACGACAAAGTCTCCATTTAATATAAAGTCTCCTTGACTGTTAGATAAGGCTGCGTAGGTGCAAAAAACAAGAACTAAAGACACAGAATTAACTCATACGTACATACAAAGAGGTCACGCGCTCTCAGTGGCCCCTTTCTTTGGCTTTGGTGAAAAACCTGCTGCTTTTCCTCAAACAGGGAGGATGCAAAGGGAGCAGCATAGGTTTTATGGTCAACCTCCCTTTTTCTTTTACCAATTTAGAGCCTCGTTAAAATGAGAATTGCTCCCAAATGGTTCACCCCTAGTCAAGAAACAGGCAAGGGCTACAACCACCTAAGTTATTTGCCCAAATTTTCTACTGGATGAATTCAGGGAGTTTGGTTAGCATCTCTTTCTCAGTCTGTCCTCTCCCCACCCCCTTACATTTTTATTATTCCAAATCTAAGGTATGTGGACGTACTGAAGGCTTAAAGCCTAAATGCTTTATAAAAGGAACAGTTTCCTGAAAACAGCAGTCTGCTGCACAACTTCACACTAATGCGATTATGTAGCTAATTTCCTAAGTTAGTTTCCCCACCATTTCACCCATCACAGCTACATTACTACAAAGCCTCTGCACTGAAAAATCCAAACTTAACACCAAAACACCAAAAGGGAGCATTTTACACCGAACAAGGAGACATAATGAAGCAAAACCCTGCTTGGTAGCAAACACATACAGACGGAGGCAAATTCACAAAGGAGACTCCAGACTCAGCCAAATTCCTTCCTTCGGAGGCTTTAATGTCATTAGGCAGTCCTAAAACGCGCTAAAGGATTCCTTTCCTTTTACTGTATCTTCCTACAATAGGACTGTGTCTTGGACTTGATGACAACATCAAATTCCTCCCAAATTGTTAAGCAGCTACAAGGTTCACAGTATCGAGGGCCCAAGATTTCGCAGCCAGTGAGCTGCAAAATAAGTGGGCACATGCACACTTCTCCTTTGCTCTCAACTGGGCCTAAGATGAAGAGATTCTCTCCCAGCAATATTAAAGCGACATTAAAGAAGATTTTACTTTGCTGCTTTGCAAGAGGATTAGGGGTCCTCCAAAAGACAGGGCTTCCCTGGGGCTTGCTGTGAGGGGACGAGTCTGGATACAGTATGGGGAAAGGCTGGGGTTTTTTGTACACCTCTGTCCCTCAGGATGGAAAACTATCATAGCTGGGCAAGGTTTGCAGCAGCAATACTGTTTGGGCAAGCTGTCCTTGCAAAATGGGATGGGATCCCTTGCTCAGGGGTCTGATTAAGGGACCCTGGCACCAGGAGCGCAGCTGATGGTGCATTGAAAGGAGAGAAGTGGAGCCAAAACAACCACCACTCCCCATGAACCATAGCCCCATTTTCCACTTTGCAAGCGGCCACTTTGCAGAACGGGCTCAGGACACAAAGAGCATTTAGCTGCAAAAGCAGCCCTGAGCAGGGCAGGTATAAAACCAGCCGCAAACTGCAGCTGTATTATATTCACTAGCTGCCCTGCGCAGGGCTCGCTGTGGAGTAAATTGCTGCTCGGCCCCGTGGAACAGCAGACGTGCATGCAGCATAGTGATTCTGCATCGTATCGCAAACACATTTTTATACATCGCTGGAGACAAACCCATCAATTAATAGTCATTATGAAAGCACAATGGTTAGGGTTATTCTTAAGTTTAAATTAGAACAATTTCTTTGGTGCAGGGTGTTTCTTTTCAATTATACATCATTCTCTGGCAGAAACAAGAAGGGTTTAGTCTATGCGCAGTCAAAAGCATTACTCTCAATGGAATAGAAAATAATTCCTCTTTGAATTTGTTTGCACAAATATGCCTTTCTAGGTATAGCATGTTTATTCTCCAGCCAGAGGATGGTGACAGCAGAGACGCATTAGTTCGGGATTAAGAGATTCCCAGGGAAGTCAGGAATCTGGTTTGTTCCCACTCTGCGCCACCGCAGAACGGGTTCGATAATCTATAGACACCCTCAGGGGATATTCCTTATAATCCATGAGTCCTTCGAGCTCCAGATCAAGGGTGGCCATCCTATTAATGGACGTGCACCAAGAGATGGAACAAGACCTGGCTCTTTATAGGGCATACAAGGAATACTTTCATAAAGAAAATATCTCCTTAAATGAGCTCTTCATCTTCCTTCGCAGAAGATGGCCAGCAGAAATACCATCAAAACCAGAAAGCAAAGAGTGATTCCGGACCGAAGCAAGCGCTGCCGCTCACCCAGGTAGTTGTCATCCTCTGGTTTCCCTGAGTAACTGTGCTGACGCACATCGATGTTTGTGGCACCAGCTGGGATGCGGACCACAACGTTATAGCCTGGGAGAGATCGAACAGAAAGTCAAGGCTATTACACAGACATCTCATCTGCTTTTTATGGGGGAAGTGAAATGAGGGGAAATTACCTTGCATTACACAAGCCAGTACTTTTCACTTAGGGATAGCATAAATAGTTATGAAACGGAATATGCGATAGCTGGAAGGATTTTGCATTTTGCATCAGTGTTTTTGTAGCTTAAGTGTGGAAATGGATTTTATAGACCTGCATTTTTCTCTATAAAGTTTTTAGCAACAGATTCTTACCATAATGCACCGTGTTAAATGTGCCTGCAATAGTTTTGCACGAAGAATTATCCCCACCACAAACGCCGCATTTGTCTCTCCTCGCTTTTGAATTCAGCACATGATCGCACCCAGCTTGCTTTAAGAGAAAAAGCAAAAAGCCAGATCAAGCAAACACAGCATTTCGAAAGCCCCAAATTAAGCTGCACAAAAGATCCGTGCCAAAAAACAAGGCTGCCATGAGACAAATCGCTTTCCTTCTCTGCATTTCTTTCCCTGATTTACAGCACGGTCATCCCACGCCGCTGTTAAACAAAAGGCTTTTTAACACAGCAAGAACCAGCGAGGCAGTTTGCACCAGGCAATGTCTTAAGGCCGTCTGGGACATCTTCCCAAAGCAGTTTGTTACTACCTGCTTTTGGAAACTGTATTTGCTCAGGATGGGGATCATCCCCTTTCCCACATATTTTGCCATTGAAAGCTGGGCATGGGTATTCCCACAAAGGCATGAAGAATAATCGCAAAAGGAAAAAATAAAAAGTCTTTGATATCTGACTGAGAAAACCCAGGGCAGACCAAAGAAGGACCCAATTTAGGTTTAGGCTCAGATTTGCTCAGCAACAAAAGGCTCTCCCCCAAACCCAAGGCCAAGTGCTTAGCACTCTTGGGAGGACAGACATCTAACGTGCAGAAACGCGACTTTTCCTTGCAAAACCGGGCGCTGACGCCGCGTTTCGCCCTCGCGGAAGGGGAGGCGAGAGGGCTCACCCGGCAGAGCCCCTGCACGCAGATGTCGTTGGTGTCGGGCCCGCACGGCGTGCCGTCCACGACGCGGTCGCGCAGCTGGTAGTAGGCCGTGTTGCCCGCCACGCGGCAGAAGAGCTTGCAGCGATCCTTCATGAGGACTGCGGGCGAAGGGGGGAAACACGGGAGCGGGTTAGGGTGGTCTCCACGGGGTAGGGTGGTGCCCATGGGTTAGAATGGTCCCCACGGGGCAGGGTGGTCTCCATGGGTTAGGATGGTCCTCACAGGGTAGGGTGGTCTCCACGGGGTTAGGGTGGTCCCCATGGGGGCAGGGTGGTCTCCACAGGGTTAGGGTGGTCCCCATGGGTTAGGGTGGTCCTCATGGGGCAGGGTGGTCTCCATGGGTTAGGGTGGTCCTCACGGGGTTAGGGTGATCCCCATGGGTTAGGGTCGTCCCCACGGGGGCAGGGTGGTCTCCACGGGGTTAGGGTGGTCCTCACAGGATTAGGGTGATCTCCATGGGTTAGGATGGTCCTCACAGGGCAGGGTGGTCTCCATGGGGCAGGGTGGCCCTCACAGGATTAGGGTGATCCCCATGGGTTAGAGTGGTCTCCATGGGTTAGGGTGGTCCCCATGGGTTAGGGTGGTCCCCATGGGTTAGGGTGGTCTCCATGGGTTAGGATGGTCCCCACAGGGTTAGGATGGTCTCCACGGGGTTAGGATGGGCCCCACGGGGCAGACTGCCGCGCTTCCCCCCTTACTTCCGCTGTACTTGGGGACCCAGCGCACGTTGGTGGGCAGCCCGTTGATGTTGAAGTGCTTGCCGTCGAAGTCGGCGCACTGCTCGTCGCGGAAGTCCTTCTTGAGCTTGGAGCACGGCTCCGTGTTGCACGACTTGAACTTCATGCGGCGGCCCACGCAGTACTTGCCACCGTTTTTAGGCCTGCGGAGACACAGAAAGAGCCCTATCTATTGCTGCCTCCTCCTTGAGTGGGTATTTAATTTACCAGGTAGAGTTTTCTAACCCTCCTGCAACCACGCAACCTCTCTGCTTGGATAGAGTCAGTCTCCAGGCCTCCACCAAGCTCTTGCACAAGGACTTCCACCCACATGAAGGTCGGGGAAGGCACCATCATCCCAGACCTTCCTATGGACACGTCTGCACAGAGCAAACCCTGACGGTGCCTCTTCCCGTAGACCTGGATGACTTTGGACCTGACTGGAGAGGGGACATGGTCCCAGTCCTGCAGTTCATCCTGTAGCTACCACCTTCGAGGCCGTTTTGAAGGACCTGTCTTTGCTTTAATGCAAATCCAGCTGAAAGGACCACATGTGTGGGTGTCTTACAAAAAGATTAAATAAACAATCCAAAGAAAGGAAAAAAAAAAAGAACAGGGGGAAAAAGGGAATATTTGCTCTCTGATGCAGTGGTAGAAAGAAGCCAGAAGAAGGAGCAACACTTTTCTGCTCAGGCAGGGATTTAGTTCCATACTGAGGGATGCCATAGCCCCAAGGGGTAGCAATGGTAATTGCTTTTAAATAACTTTTTAAATAACTTGATCTTCACTTATTTCAGATAAAACCATGCAGGACCCTCGTTTACCCAGAGCCTTCTGCAGGCCTATCAGTATAAAATAAAAACAGCAAATCCCATGTTTTAAGTATTCCAAAGGAAAAAAGCACTCACTCCTGACATTGCACCAGAGCCCTCCAAAGAGGCAGGAAAAAAGAAAAACAAAACCCTAAATCTGAAAAAAAAAAAAAAAAAAAAAAAAAAAGGTTTTAATAAAAAGGATGAACCAAAACTGTGGAGTGCAAAGCTGTCTTTGGGCAGCAAAGCTGGGCGGTGCAAGTGGAGTCATCTCCAGTGGGAGCAGAGCCCGTGCGAGCACCTTCCACAAGGTTTTTATCCGTAATAAATGGCCTCTGGGGGTGGCGGGACTGCTGCAAGCTACCACAATTAATAACTGCAATAAAAACTGCAGTACTGACCAGGCAGCTTTGCTGATGACAGAAGGAAAGATACTACAGTGCAAATTCCAACTTCCAAAGGCACAAATAAGACGGAGATGCACACACCATATATAGTCAGGGTTTCCTCAACATAACATGAACAGAAAATCCCTGCACATGCACAGGGATCTCTGCATGACAAGGCAGCAAGCCCCTAAGGCAGCACAGTTTTATAGTATCTCTTTAGATACAGACACATCAAATGCCCAGGTGGGAGAGCAGTGTCTTTCCTCCCATCCATAGCAATTCCCCTCTCTTGTGTCTTCAAGTTATTTGCAACTGTGGCATCACAAGAAGCGCTAACATCATCTCTACCTGCTTTTGAAAACATGGATATTTCTATAGCGCTGCTGTGGTTTGAGAACAGGCTTGTATAAGTTAGAGCTTTACCTCTTAAAGTAAAAAAGGTCTCCCTCTCATTATAATTAGTTAATAACAACATGCAGCCCATCTTGTTTTTTTCTCTTTAAAAAAGGGTACATCTAGTAAGATCTGAAGACCTCAAGGGACTAACCGTTTTTCTCGACATGATCCATGAGATTGAGCTATCATATTAAATACATGGGCTCGCCATAAACCAAGGATGCTAAAACTTGCCACCTCGTTTCAAACCGTCAGATTCATAACAGCCGCAGTAAATCTCCCTGCGACCAGCGCTGGGGCCTTGAACACAGTTTCACTCCTGACAGCTCAACACAGCCCCAAATACTCTGACAGTTTAAATGCATTCTTAAATCCTTAAAGATTTAGTATTGCTTTTCACCAAGTCTGAGTAAACAGAATAGAGCCAACCCTGAAAAATAAGTCAGCCTTATATAACATCAATTTTCAGTGTCGTGAAGAAATACTGGATCCTTCAGCGCTATCTAATGTTTTTATAAATAACTATCATCCACCGTGTGCCTCAGAGGGAAGGGGAAGCAATGCATGCACAGAAACCTTGCGCTGGCCACTTCCCTCTCTAAACCATTGCTTTTATCAAGCACAGGCCAGTATGGATTCTGGCTTTCAGTCTAAGGATATTCCCTCACACATCCCTGTGCTTTGCTGGATGCAGGGCAAAACTCTTGGGATATGGCAACAGCTCTGGGGAATATTGGGGGCTTATTCCGACTCCGTCTCAAGAGGACTCAAGTTATGCAACACAGCGCATTGCATCCAAACACCAGCCTCGAGGAGCCCCATCGCAGACCCCAGCATCTCCGCTCTCAGGAAGGGAGATCTCCCCAGCCGCGTCCTAGCAAGCCCTGGCACCCGCCAGCGCGTTCATCATAGAGGAGCTCACACAACAAGCACGGAAGGTTTCTGCCACAGGTAGGGAATTCCAGCGACAGAGCGAAATGCAGACGTGAACCAGCCCATGTGCCACTGACCCACTCCGAAAGCCACCCTGGAAAGCAGACTCTAGGGATTGTCATTCCATGAAATATGCTCTTTCCTACTCTCATGACACTGCAGCTCTGCCTTGCCTTGAAAAGCAGGGCTTGCCCCCCCAGGCACCGTATGTGACGTGTGGCAGCCATGGGCTTTGTCCGTACCATCCTGCCCGCAATTCCCAAGGAGGCAATCCTGGTGGGAAGGGTCTGGCCTGGTTAGCTAATACATTCCTTAAGTGTATGTCAAAACACAGTCTGTTTCCATTTCAGAGGCTTACAGCTTCCTACAGTCCTGCAAAGTACTCATCCATGTAGGTGTCAGAGCACATTACAGCCGCAGACAGGAGCTGCTCTCATTTTCGGCCCGCTACGGGGGGAGGGTGTTCGTTTTCCAGGCTGGATTTAGTGAGGATTTCATCGGCATGCAAGGTACCTCTCCAGAGCCCTGCGCACGGGAAAGCTTGGAAAGAGCAAAACCCTCTCTGAATGCAAAAGGCCAAAGGAAACTACTGCAGAGCTCACTCCACGGATGGGGCTTGGGTCCTCCCGCCTGATGGAAGGTGGCGAAGCAGAAATTAGTCCAACTTGGGGTAGTTTTGTAGAGCTCGGAGATGCCAGAGAGCATGCGGTGGTGATTTTGATCCACGTTTTATTCCCATTGCAACGTCTCCGCAATGCCCCGCGAACGAGAATGCTGATGGAAAGAACCCATGCAAACTACTCATGCAACCTACCGGGGCAAAAACCAACCAAAGTGGTGAAAATCCCTGTGGACCAGATGAGTTCCTGCAGAAATGGGGGATGCACCAGGAAAGACGGGAATGTGCCCGGTGGCTATTTCTGCAGGCGGACCTGGTCCCCCGACCTGCTTTGCCCTCCCGGGCCCACGGACCGGTCGGTGAGGAGGAACAGTTACGTAACCAGGCTGTTCTCACCCGGTTGCTCAACCCCGTGCTAATATTTTGCAGGCCTGGCACTCGCTCCCTCCAAGCCCGCGGCAAAATTCTTCACCGTTTCAAAGAATTCTGGGTTTTGCCTTCCGTGGCGATGGCAAACATTAAGTGCCAACTTTTTTTTGTTATGCGCAGATTTCTGGTGAGCTTTGGCTGGTCTGCACAGCCTGCACACTCAAGGTGCCCTGCAGCAGCAGCAGCAAAACCAGCCCAAACGGTAATAAAAATGGTAGAAAACAGATGAATATGCAGCCCAGCACCCTCCCACGATCCACCCCTCTCTGCAGCACTTTTCCAATATAAGGTTTACGCTTGGCTCTTTGAGGGCCATGCCCAAAAAGGGGATTTCAGGCAGTTTTTCCCCGATCCCGCGGCCGCACTTACTCGGGCCTGTTGCACTCCCGGATCGCCGTCTTTATGCCCCCGCCGCAGGTCCTCGAGCAGGTGCCGAAGGGGCTCCACGTGCCCCAGGCGCCGTCCAGCACCGGCGCCTCCCGCTCCTTGGGGACGCACATCCCGAACCGGCAGTGCTGCGGGCGACACACACACGGGAAAGGGGAATTTTGCGTTACTTTTCATTAGCCATCAGTGCCCGTGCCAAGATCCACTTGCTTTTCCTCCAACACCCTGCAAGAGAGATTTCCCAAACCAAAACCAAAAACACAACACCAAAATCATCTTCACTTTTGCTGTTGCCCAGATTTTGCAGCTGAGAACATTTCCAGGGGCAGGGAGGGTAGAGAAGGGTGCTCTGTACTCAGCTCTAACTTCAAGCACATATTTAGGGTTTTCCCCTCAGATTGCATTATCTTCCTTGCAGAGAGAGGAAAAGAAGCAATTTCAGTCTTTTGCACCCTTAAATGGAGAAGAGAAGGCAAACGACGGAGCCCAGAGGTGTGATTTACGGGAAGAAGAGCGAGGGCAATCACCACCATCACCAGACGCTCCCTGCTTGCTGGTGGCTCCTGAAAAACGCCTTATCCAATTTCCTGGAGAGCAGCGGGAAGCACCGAGTGTCGTAACAGGGGACGCACAACAGGGATAACATTTGCAAACAACAGGAAAAACTCAGACCTCTGCACAGCTGCACGGAGCCCCAGCAGAGAGCAGGGAAAGTTCCAGCTCAAAAGGGCAAGTGAAACCAGAGAATTCCTCGCTCTCTCAGCCATAACATGGGACTTGCCAAGGCCTGGTCTACACTTGTATTTGCCAGCTATAACTCTTCTCTATTTTCTTTGGAAAACTGGTTTTAATTACCTTGGCACCCTTCTCCCTCCACTATTTTTATCATTCAAATTAAATCTCTTCTGGGCGTGCTGGTTGCACACAGAATTCTCCAGACAGAGCAGACCTAGGGGAAAGGTACATCCCAGCCCCAGCAGGACTAATGGAAAAAATATCAAAAAATACCCCCAAAGCAAAGTTTTCCCTCTCCCCGAACAGCTCTTGCTATGGTGGATTTAAACCTGGAGAGGTGCTTATTTGCTGTCGGATACCTACATTTTTGCAATTATACAAAACCCAAACATTGCTGATTGCTCACAAATTAGAGGAAATTTAGCAACTCAAGAAAATAAAAATGTAGATGCATTATCAAAACAGTCCCTGGTAATATTTTACGACATCAGGTGCTGTTGAGCAGGAAAATAGTTGATGCTCTTTATGGAAATGGGTCTAATTTACCAACACGCTTTGTTCACTTCATCTCTACTTCAAAAACCGACTCTAAGAAGCTTCCAAAACTGATGGGGAGTTTATACACGCAGGACAGTTCTTCAGTGCAACAAGAGATATTCCCTGTAAAAACCTAAGGGAATGTTTTGAGGAACGTTTGCTACCGCCAGCGTACGAGAACACAGGGCACTAGCACAACCACGCTGTGCTGGAGGAGAACGTCTTGCAGAAACGTCGACATGGTCGTGCTTGGCACCGCTGCCCCGCGGGTTGAATAACTAACTGGTGAATGTGCACAGCTAACAGACCGTGACGCGATCTATATGTCTCCCATCTGACGGTTGAGGATTAACCAGGAAATTACCTAAATCTCCTGGGTTTACTCCAAATTGGGAGCTTGCAGCGATAGCAAATTGATAGGGAATCAAGAGGTGGTGCGGGGGGAAAAGAGCAGCTGTTTTAAATAAACAGCAAGATTATCGTATGGAAATGCAGGGGTGCTTCTTGGAACCACACTGTGAAGAGTCTGGCTGTGCAACCCTCGTGTCTTTTTTATTTTAAAAATAATTCCAGCACCGAATTACGGCAGAAGGATTAAAAAAAAAGTCTGCCAGGGTGCTCCATCCTGGGGGCTTGCAGATCAGAGAGCGGGGAGAATAAAAGAGTTTTTGTCTGGAGCAGGTTCAAAATAACTTAAACGGACACGAAGCTGAAGAGGGGAGCAGCAGCGGGGAAGGAGGCTCTATAGCAGCCTTTCCTTCCCTTTGTCTGGCCACAGGGGCCTCGGATAATTCACCACAACCGGCTCCCGGGCCCGGGCTGATTTGGCTGAATGGATTAGCAGGGGGGCAGACAAGGGCTGTGAAGCTTCACGCATGCATAACTTACACGGTACCTGCTGCCGTAAGGGAGGGACAGCAATGATTGCTATTCATCTGCTCTCGCCGTTCGTTAAAACACCCCTGAGCACCGCACGAGAGGCAGACGCAAGCGCGCGAGCCGCTATTTTCCTCCTGTGCCCCGCAGGGATTTGTTTCCAATTGGGAAGGCGCGGGCGCTGTCAAGCAGAGTAAATGACCACGGCTGGTGTGCACCCAGCAAAGGCCAAAGTCTAGGGCTGTTATTTGATTTAATGGCATCAATCTCAGTGCCCTCACATCCAAAATACGCATAAGCTACTACGACTCCTGCATTGTTTTAATATCTTTCATTTAAAAATAACTTTAGAGATGGCATAAGTCTATATTCCAGTAGCTAGTAGTAGTAGGGGAGGAGAGGGATTATGATGAGCCAGGCCTGAAGCTCGGGTTAGGCCAACACACCGATGCAGCGCACAAAACC
Source organism: Crypturellus tataupa (assembly GCA_034781795.1). Lineage (NCBI taxonomy): Eukaryota > Metazoa > Chordata > Aves > Tinamiformes > Tinamidae > Crypturellus > Crypturellus tataupa. Next base: position 1,977,060 of record JAWLRI010000449.1, read on the forward strand.
TTTCTTCCAGAACATGTTCAAACACCTGGAGACGACTCAACTGATTGGTCTTGCCCAAGATCCTGCCAGCTCTCAGCAGAGGAATTCCGGTCACCCTTATCTAAACTTGTGCTGCTCATCAGCAGTTGCATGAACTCAACTCCGCTCATATCCAAGGTAAGTGTTTCCACAAAACTGCAGTTTTCTGAACAGAGAGCCCTGAGCACCTCCCAAACTCACAAGTGGAGCAGGTGAAGATACAAGATCCACTGTCAGAGATGTCCCATTTAAGTGGGGCTAGAGGGGACTTCGGAGATACATAAGCTTTATCCTGATATTCAAAAAAGGGAGGAGGATTTCACATAAAATGGTGAATATTGGTATACCACTACTGCAGGAATAATTCCAGAAATATTGCAATTCCAGCAATATCTCTGCCATACACTACCAAGCTTAAAAACACCAAGTCTGCACCTGGGTTGGCTCCACTTTTCCATAATGAAGACAAACTGATAGATCATGCCCATTGCTCTGAATGAAATTTGTGTTCAGGAATGAGTTTCAGATACATGTAACAAAAGATTAATCGCCAGAGACCCACGGTCTTTGTGAAAAACTGTATCAAAAACAACATCCACGTTCAAAAGACCATATAAGATAAGATGCTGAGTTTTCAAGGCAATGAAAGTTTTCACTACTGATCATTAATTTGCTACAAGAATAATTTGAGCTACACTTTTGTTCAGACAAAAATGCTGATAACTAGTTGGCATTTTTCTTCAAAAGGTTTAGCATCTCCAAAAAGAAAGAAAGAAAAACAAAAACAAAACACTCCTCACATCTCCCAGCTATTTTTCTGCAGATCTGGGCAAGTGAAAACTAAAAGCTTATTCTCAAAAATGTATTTATTTGGGAAAATAGTTGGAACCTAACATTGCACATTAAAATAAAAAGTTTTTAAGAAAAAACTGCCAAAAGGGTTCTATACAGAAAGTGTCAGCTAGTTCTATATTTTATTCTGAAGCTGTCAAGATAAGAAGCCAGTTGTCAAGTTTATGTTATGTATAATTACTAATTACTCACATTACATGGGAAATTTCTAATAAAACTCTAGGGAAGTTTTGCAAAAGTTTTCCTCATGAGTTCCCTCAAGGATATTAATTTAAAAAGGAAGATAAGCATTCAAAAAGAACACTGCAATAAACAACACAATGCCAAGCAGTAGATTTTAATCACACTATTTGGGCTTCCCCACCCCTGTATGAGATGCTTGGAACACACAAAGCTGCTCCGGGCAGAACTAGAGAGAGATGCTGTATCCCATAGAGCTGGCCCTTGGGATAGGATGGATACGACTGATACAGCTACAAATGCACATACAGACGTACGGACTGACATAGAGATGAGGGGTTACAGACCTTCCCGGGTTCACATTCGGTGCCGTCAGCCCAAGGCGTGTGCTGAGTTCGACATCCCTTGTGCGCTCCGTCGATGTTAATACACCAAAGTCGCCGACATTGCATCTGCTTGAGTTATTGAACACAGCGAAACACTAAATACAGTCATCCTAGCTGCCACACACCCTACTGGGTGCATGATCCTACATATATATTAAAAAAAGAAATTGTTCTAGGAGGATTTATAGTTAACTCAGGAGGTCCGCAGTAACTTGGTGCCTTGTTGCATGCCCACGACCAGCTGGAGCTGGTGGGTGCAGTCTTTACACCAGCCCCTTCCCCTGCTCACCCAAGGCTGGGACGCCTTATTTTTATCTGTGAAAGCCAGCAAAACCAAGGCATGGAATTGCACTTACCATGTACGGGCACACTTGCGATCCAGGTCCAAAAATTAACTCACATTGTTTATTGACATCGTAAATCAGCCCCGGGAGCTGCTGAGGCAACGTGTAAGTTCTTGATGTAGGTTCATCGAGCAAACACTCCCCGTAACCAGTGCTAGAGCATAAAACAGGAAAATGGTGTTAAACTGGGAGGTGGTAAGAGTACAAAACGTTTATTTTTATCTTGGTTATCCTTATGCCAGACGTGTGCCCCAGCTGTCATATTTAACAAGTATTAAAGAGCTACTGCAGACTCTATGGAGCATAGGAGGCTGCCTACCTTCACCACCACCCCATCCACCACAACGCAGGCAACTGGCCTAGCTAAAGCATGTCTGTCAGCGCAAAAACTTCCTTTGGCTGCCAAGCGAGCATTGGAAAACATTTAGAAGGAAAATCATTGGTTTTCCTCCTGGGCATCATGCAGAAGCACCACTCAAGGTACCAAGCTCCTGGATTTGCCTGAAAACCATCCTCGTTTCTTTCTGCTCCGCATCACAAGTGGGAAGGCATCACCATGGACAGTCACCACGCATGTAAGCGAGTCGAGGGCTCCTTGCAGTCTTGCAATCCTAGGGCTGCCCAGTGCTGTTCATGACCCGTGGAGCAGAAAGGCAGATTCCGTCTGCCTCCTAACGCTCCGCATGTGGCTCTGCGCCGGGTATGGCTCCGTATCTGGGCCACAGGTCTTGGAAAACTCACTCTTCAGGTTAGAGGAGAATGCACATTCCTTAAAAGCAATATCCATGGGGGAAGACTTATTCCTCCCCATAGAGAGGCCGTTCCTTGCCAGCTAATCATAAGGCAGAGCTGGCAGGGACTGGAAGTGAAGGGCACATTCCTGCTCTGTGTAAAGTGTGTGTGCACACAGAAATGCCTCCGATTGCCTCCAAATGCTGCACAGGGGGATTTTGGATTAACCAGCATCCTGGTTAATATAGATACATACATAAGATAGCCCAACGCATACATCCGTAAGGTCTTACTCTAGGAATTCCGTGATGTATTTCCTGCTGCATTTTGACCACATCCAGGGATTGGTGTAGAAGTTCAGCGTGGGCGCCATGACATGCTGCTGATTTTTACCTCCATCTTCTTTGCATTTATGATTGTCGTCGTGGGGCATGTTAAATCTAAGGGGAACACAGCACAGACGAGCACAGCTGGGTAAGTGTCAAATATTTAGTACAGCAAGAGCAATAGCCTGAATGAAAAATGAGCAAGATCAAGAGTTTTCCCTAGATGCACACCTAGTAGCTATTATGGAATACAAGCAGTAACACCCACATATTCAGAAGGACCAGCAGGTTCTGTTTCAAACAGTTCTGCTCACACCTGGCTGCAAAAAGCTACGTAGGCTCCTACTAAAGCTCTCCACGCTCCTCGTGCATATTTTTAGTGACAAGTGCTTAAGGGAGCCTTGCAGAAGATGCTGTTTCCCTTCCAGCTGATAGCCGTGATCCTGCAGGCAGGCTGGAGACCATCCCCACCACGGTGAGGACGGGAAGTGCTTTGGAACTGAGATAAAGAGCCCAGAGGTGATGAGGGGATTCAGTTTCTGCAGCAGAGGAATGTCTTGGGCCTGCTGGTCACTGCTGTCCCAAGCCTCAGGAAAGAGGCTTGTTGTACAGCACTTTCTAAAGCCGCTAAATACCTTGGGCCACATTCGTTCCTTGCACTGGTGCCTGAATAAGGCTGCACTGGGGACAAACCTGGCTCCCATATTTTACACGGTGGGCTCACAAGATGCCATCAAGCATCAGTATCAACCTCAGGCCAGGCGAAGTCTGCAGCACATGACGCATGGAAGAATGTGGCGAGCACACAACGGAGACAGAACGGCTTAACCTGCTTTGCTACTTGAAGTGGAAAAGGGGAAATGACCCAGGGTGATCCTGTGCTCAAGGAGCTGGGAGTTTCCATCCCATTAAGACGACCTCCAAGGAGCCAGTGCTTTGGTCTGCTCCCTGTAAAAGGGCGAAGAAGCATTTGCTGCTCGGGAGCAACTCTAGCCCCTCCAGCAGCTTTGGGGCGGCATTAGCATAGGAATCAGCCGCTGTTTAGGTGTGGGGAAAGCCAAACCTTCGGGGAATTTCTGTCAGGAAATCTCATTTAAACAAGAGTCAGCCCTTTGCACAGAAAAAAGAGCTTAAAACAATGAGCGATCTGTTCCTAAGAACTCATCCATCCCACAACCACTGCGAACCGAGTGTAAGGTGGTTTTAAATGGAATAAACTGCCCAACAGAGCTGTATCTGTGGGGTAAAGAGCTCCGTGATTTTAAGAGATTTTTCTTCATTACGCACTCAACAAAATATTCAAAGTCAGTTAGAGATTTCCACTGGAGGGAAATTCCACTGAGCTGCATCTCTGTTGGGCATATCCAGTAACATGAATAACTCCTTAGTGAAAGTAGCCACATAAATAAATAGTTTAGCAGATACAACAAGCTCACATCTGCCAGCCACACCGGCCAAGTCCCTGCTTTCACATATCTGCTCTGCTGCCTTCATGAACGCCTCACATCAGGGCAGGATGAGCACTGGTGGCCCGAGGAACTTCAATTTCCAATTTTCCTGAGTTTTCAATCCCGAAGACACGGTGAAATGCACTCAGGCCCCCTGCCTGGATCCTCTCCAGGGCACCCAGTTGGTGCAAAAGGATTGACCAAAGACTTCACTGCAGAAGTCTCAGGGATTTGGCTGCGTGTTGGTGCCAGGAGACCCAGCCGTATGGGATGCTCTGCTCCTCTCTGCATAAACTGCTCCACATCTGGGTCCCCTGTTATTGCTCTCTCTCAAAGCACTTCTCCCTCCTCAGTTACGGGTCTGCTGGTTCTGCTGCTTGCAGCTGGGCAGCAGAACATCCCCCTTTTCCCCAGGGTCACACCATGGCTTGGGCTTCCTTGGTGTTCATTTCCTTGCAGACAATTAGACTCAGCGGGTACCAATTCCTAGTGCTGGCAAGTACTAGCTAGCATAAATCTGGGGCTATTTAAATGTAAATGCATTTACATAGGACGTACACATGGCCAAGTTCGTGTGCTATTGTGAAAGCAGTGCTCAGCCCGTTATCTTCGCTAATTGAACAGCTCCTGTATGGATCACAAACTGTGCCCAGCTCTGCCAGACCTGGAAGAGAACAGAGAGCTTTACAATAGCAAAGGAAATGTCACCCACGGCTCAGCACATATAACTGGCATTGTCACCACACAAAAGCTAAAAAGGACAAAGAAAAGGGTTTTCTTACCCAGAGTATCACATTTGTCGTGCGCTCTACAAATATCCTGTCTGAAAGTAGAACAGACCTGACACATTAATTTTCAATGCAGCAATGACTTATGGAACAAGCACGATATTAATAATAAAAAAAAGCAAAAACAACTCTTGGACCTCCAAGATGACTTTGCCACACCATGCAACAGGAGCTGGAACAAGTCCCTACCACAGCCTGAGATTTTCATCATGTTGGGTCCATGGCCAGATCTTGGACAGCCCTGACCCTTTAAGACTCCTCCACCTCTATGTTCTTCAAATCTGTTCTCCTAACTGTGTTCCTTACACCCACATCAAATGTTTCCCCTGGCTGCATATATTCTAAGCTCATAGCTTGCAACTCTGGCATACAACTAGTGATATTTTTAACGAGAAAATTCAGCATACCTGGTAACCAGCACAGCTGTATCGTGTTGAAGGTGACTTCCTTCAGGGTGGTTTTGGGATTGCTGCCATTGACAAAAGTTTTTTAATGTTGTCTGCGCATTGTAAGATATTGCAGGACCATCCTAATGAGCAATACACATAAAACAGATACTTTAACTATTTATCACTGGGTTTACTGCAGATGTCACAGTGCAAAGCAGAAAATCACTTCTATTACCTGCTCGTTATGTATCACGACCAATTTCACAATAACGATATTAATTAAATTTCCAATACTTGGGTCTTTGTAGATAGAAGCTACCTGTTCCAAAAAGAAGTGCTCAGAGTTATCGCTGACATTCAAGAAAACTGACAATGAAGACAACACAAACAAGTTTTCTGTTCCGCAACCGCTTTTGTCCCGAGCTGCTGTTCTGCTCCCTCCTGTGCTCTAATATTATCTCACCATGCATGAACCCTCCGCACACCTCTGAAAGAAACAGTCCCGCCAGCAGCACAATGTTATAATGAAAGAAAACTGCTGGTATTGCAGAAACATAAAGTTTCGTCCTGCTTTAACAGGCCTTTCACCAAATAACAGCATCATTGTGCTCCGGCATATGACAACCACTGGCCAAGGCTGCCAACAGCGACTTATTCTGCCTACTGCCTCACTTGGACATGGTCATTTTTAGATCACGTATCCACTGCTCTTCTACCCTCTAATGGGACAAAAGTCACTGCAGGGAGATGACTGCACTGTATGCTGCTCCCTTCCCAGCAAAACGCAGCGGAGAGCCGTGAACCCCAACCAAGTTGTCCCAAGCTTCACTCTCATCCCAGAAACATCTCCATGCCGAGTTGAAGCAAATGGATGGCATCATGTGAAAAAAGCAGCAGAAAGGAAGTTCTGCATCTACTAGAAAAAAACAAGATCTGTGGATTAAAACTGCGTCCCCAATTTGAATACTTACTATTGACATTAATGTGAGGACATAGTGCTGCAGGTTAGCTCCGTGGTAGGCAACCATCCTGCTGTCAGCCACCACCATCACCTCGACAAACCGCGGGTAGGAGAGGAACCGTTTGGTCCTTCTATGGCTCTTCTTGTCACCGACGTTCCCAGTCTTGTTGCTCTCCACAGAAAATGATTTCGCATCGAGGCTGCGTTTTAACATCTCCACATCAGACAACATGCTGCTTTCTACCCACTGTTTTCTCCAGTGTTTCCGCTTGCTCTTTTTGTGGCTATTTTCATGACCTGTGATTAAAAAGCAGAGAAAAGCATAAAGGACACTCTGCACCAAACCATGTGCATTTTGTGCCAAGAGACCTACTTATTTCACCCAAGAGTTAGCGGGTTTGCTCTAAATAGAGAGCCAGAGCAGAAGCACTTGGTGGAAGGCCACCATATAACCCAATATTTAAGTTTCTTCTTAGGTTCTGGAGACAAATAGTCACTCTGAAGCCAATGATACTTAAGCTTAAGCTCGCCCATAGTAATTAGCCACCCCGGCATCGTGAGCATTCTGGGCACGTCCAGGAAACCACAGGAAACAAAGGTCCAAATCCTGTATTTCCAACTCAGGCATGAAGGACGGCAGGATTTGGCCTTCATAGCGAGGCAATTATATATGATTTATTTCTGTCTCTAACAATAACATGGCTAGGCTTCAATTCCCCCCCTCCCTTTATTATTCCGTGCTACAGGAATGGTAAAGGTCATCTAATAGCACAGCTGCCACTGGCTAAAGAATAGAATTCAGGAAGTTTCACATATACCGCTTTTGATATTCAATTAGGCCAAACATAAAAGCAGCCTGAAAATATACTCCATGCTGACACAAAGACGACAAACCCAACACAGAGAGACGGCAAGGAAAACATATGGAACGTGTACAATTAAGATTTACCATCTGATTAGTATGTAATTAGAGCATTATTTAAATGTAAGAGCAAAATCAGCTGTATTTGATGCCACTTAATTTTTAATCAGTTCATCATAGGAAACAGCTAATTGAATGTGATTCATCCACAAGGGACTGCTAAGTAATAGAAAGCCCTGAACTGCTCCAGACTCCAGGCGACAACCGTCCTCCGCTTTGTAGCTTGACTTTAATTTTGTCACGCTGCTGAAAAATATCACATTTCCTTATCTGACCAACTGAGCAAGTTAGAGGAAGTATAATATTAGGGAACAAAAGAATATTCAATATACTCAAACAAGATGTAAACGATAGGAAACTTCTTAGCTATTCTTCAGGGGTAGTTTCCTTTTAGCATACTTTGTAATAATTTCCAAAACAAGAAATTCAGGAGTATATTTGCTAATATCAAAGCAGGCTGAGGGGCTTGGCAAGCATCTACCCACCCAAAAAATACCATTTTTTTCACCAGATGTGTAAATAGGTAATGAAGCACTTAAAAAATAAGCTCTTCTGCTTGATCTGCATTCCCTATGAGTTCCCCGGTGCTGTCACAGCCCAGACCACCTTAACGCAGCCGAGTTCACTGTTATTTTGGTTAGAATTTGTGGAAGCCAGCGGCGCTTGCGATTATAATTGAATTGCCCTGCTTCTTCTGCACTAATCAATGCCGCTGGCTTGGCAAGGCCCCGCGCTCGCACTGGCACGGCTTCGCAGGCAGCCGGGACATTATCCCAACTTTTCCGTGCCAGGCGAAGCCAAACAAGCCTGCAAATAACTCCTAAAGGTGAGAGGAAGACCAGGAGAACGTGCAAATATCGGCACAGCATCCAGCTCCCTTTTAAATAGCTGCTGCCTTGTGAAAGAGGCGGGAGCCCTGGGAGAAACACGCTGAAGATGGTGAGATGCGCTGGAGCAGTGGAGTCCAGACCAGCCCTGGCATCTTTCTTATTTATTTATTTATTACAAACACAAATGAAAGTCACTGAAAGGCACAGCCCTTTTGGACAACAGTCGGGTATAGCACGTTTGCCAACCCAGTTACTGTCAAACTAAGCACAGGCAAGCAGGGGTATGTCCCAGGTAAAGCCTCCCCTGGACTTTGATAGTAGTGAGCTGATATCTTCACCCATCTTTCTGGTGTATAACTGCACATTCAGCTGTAAAAAATTAAACACTAATGGCACTGCCCTGCTCACAACTCATGCAGAAAGCTCGAAACTCATGTATAAAGCTCAAAACTCATGCATGAAGCTCCCACCAGCTTGAGCAGGAGCCTCTGCAAGCACTGCAAGCGCCCAGTCAGGCGGATCCCACGTTGCAACATTGAGATGGTCAGAATAGAAATGGTTTTCTGGACTTTGACACAGTTTAATTAAGCAAAAGCGAAAATAAGCTCATGGGGCACAAGGAAACTTTAATTTCACAGTGAGGGCTCACTGCTGCAAGACCGAACACTGAAAAGGGTGTGACGTTTTTCCACCTGGTTTTGCATTTTATGCATCATGTTAATATATTAACAGAGAGCAGGAAGGGAAAGGGTTGGCCTGGCAATCTCTCAATTCTTGCAAATGACCTGAAAAACATCTGCCTACACACGGCAGCAGTTGGAGGGGTGTAAGTAACAGAACATATTTGCAGGTTTGCAAGTTTGCAGAAAAAAAATCCCAAATCCCAAAGATCATGCTCACGAGCCCGGGCTTTAAATCCATGCAAACTACAGATCAATAATCTGAGAAGGAAGCTCATCTCTGTGCAAATTCAGCAGTTACTATTCGATTAAATGGCTAAAAACCTGCTGCAATAACATGTATTTCAGTGCTTGCTTTAATCAAACAACACAGTATTTGCAGTGTCTTCAGACAGTCCTGAAGATGCACATTTATTTATTTTTTGTTTGCTTTCTTCTTTTTATGGACAGTTTCAAAAAAATAAAATAAAGAGAGGCCAGTCCTGTGACATTCACCATGACAGGGATATTCCTTTCTCCTGGCCTGAATTTTGATCAGTCATTTATGCTGGTCTCAAGGGGCTAGTAAAATGCTGTCCATCAGCTCTGAAGGCATCTTCCAGCCCCAAACCATTTGATTTTGCTTCTTTAAGAAGCCTCAGCCCATGGAGCCGATTTAGAGCTGATTCCCACCGATTCATGGACTTTGGAGCTCTCCCAAGGGAGAGGGCAGTGGAGAATCAGGCACTAAGCGAGTACTTTGACTGCATGAAAGGGTGACAGGGCAGAGCCAGGGGCTGCTTTTGAAGTGGTGGCTATTGTTATGCTAAGACCCAAAATTAAAAGAAAGGGCGAGATCGCTTATCCCAACAGTTCTAATCCTTTCCATTTCTACATTAACTTGTCCTTGCAATAGAAAGCAATTTGCACAATTAAACAAGACATGTGACAATGAAAGTAATTTCAGTTTAGCTCCAAGTTCAGGAGAGCTGCCCGTAGCAGGGGAGGGAGGGAAAAAAAAGCCAGAAGGAAGGAAAATAAAACTCTGCTTCTCAAGCTAACAACATCAACATCCTCTCCCTGTTCAAAAATGAACATGGGGCTTTCAAACTAACTATCAAATGTCTCCTGGACATGCAATTTAGCATCTTTATGGCAAAATTTGCTCCTCAGTGGCCAGCCTACAACATTCCCAGCACTGCTCTGATGCAGCTAAGCTAAAGTTACAGCTTAAAAGTTAATTATTTATTGCACACCTTCATCAGACGGAGTAAAATTCATCTGAGCTCCAAGTCAATGAGCTTGGGACCCAACGCCCTGATCCAAGCAGGAGCTGTGGGAGCAAATCCTTCCGTATCCCACAGCAGCTCTGGTTACTGTTTTTACACATTTCATCATTTTTTGGTTACAGCCTCATTTTCTACCTGCCCTTTCCTGTTGCTGTCAAGGATTTATACAAGCAGAGGATAATGGACTCTTAGGCCAAAAGCACACAACCACAACCATATTTCAAGTACCACACATCTGGGTTAGTTAGCTTGTTTAGAAGAGATTTACCAGAATTGGAAGAACAATGAACAAACAAACAACCCCCCAGTACTTTGACAACCTTTCTGATGAAGTTTATGGAAGGTACTAGAGAAGAGAGCGCAAAAATAAAAATCCTTTCTTGTTCACGGCATAGGTACAAACAGCTACATTTTTAGGTTTTCAGCTAAAAAGGCAATAAAGAAAAGCTCATCCTTTATTTAAACACTGCAGAATTGGCCTCGACTTCCAGTGCCCAGTACATGAGATTCCCTTTCCCAGGTTCTCAGCACATGAGGAGCAGCCCACCTGGCTGCCCACAGTCTTGCTATGCACCGTGTGATGCAGAAGAGGCCAAGGCATGAGGTTTCAGCAGAGATACTGAGCCCCAAAAACATGTTTTAGGGCAATCCCAGCCCCTCTTCCTATTACTTCAATCAGAATGCTTGAGAACTACGTACTTGCACTTAGCACAAATCAACTCTCTGTGGGAAGAAAACACTCTACTTTAACACCATACGAGCACCAAAGACCACACATACTCTAGACGTTTCCTTCCCCAGTGATATATGTGTGAATGCATTCCAGCTTTAAGGAATTTCCCTGTGCCTAAGGTGAAACGTTGTACCCAAAAGCCATCAATTTTACCCAGGAGACAAACTAGCTTAATGAGCAAAACAATGAATTGCCTCTTTAGGAAAGCCGAGAGTCACACATGAGGTGTGCATGGGACAGAAACATGATTAAAGATCGTTTTACAGGCAAAATAACTGCACCTCATGCTTGGAAGTCGTTTATTGCTCAAATTGGTCCTGACGCTAGAGAACCTTTGCTGGTCAGACTGAGTCAGCAATGGCAGAGCAAAATGAAACGGATAAACCAAGGTGCAAAAAGCTCCATCAGATTGGTACAGAACTGGTTTAAAGCAAATCTCATTGAAAGGTACAGCACTGAAAGGCACTGGCACAAGTTCCCATGGAACCGGTCCATGGAAATCATCCCAACTCCGTCAAGGACCAGGCATTTTGCTGAAGGACATCTCAGTGCTTCACCCAGCAGATGTATACCCGAGCCTGGCTGCGGGTCCAAGGACACCGTGGACGACACTGGTGGCATTTCAGCACACCAGGAAAACTGCCAGGGATAGCGCATCCTGCAGTATCTGTGCTGCTTGAATCCGTCTGTTTGCAGAGCTTTGGGCTGTACTTAACGAGCCTTAGGTCACCCGAGGAGCCCCAAGCTCCCATGCTTGTTTGCTTGCTCTAATGCATCTTTCAGTGCATCTCAGCTGCAAATAATTCCTAAGCGCATTGCTTCAGCCACCAGGCAGTGATACTATGAAGGCGCAGGTAGGGCAGGAGACCATGCTGAGGAAATCTGACTGTGCAAAATGATCCATTGGTGCTGTCAAAATCCAAAAATGTGACTTTTCAAGCAAATTAATGCCACCTCTTCCTCACAGAAAGAGCTGCCCCATCACAAGAGCTGAAGGGGTGAGTCCATAGCAAGATCATCAGAGCAAGTGACTTCTGAATTATTTTGGATGAACAAGTCTTCTTCTGCTCAGGAGCCTTAGTAATAAAACAGAGATTTCTGAAAGATGCCTTTGCAGGGGCTTAAGGGGTGAACCAAAAGCCATGGCGACTGACAGCTCTTCATTGCCACCTCTTGAAACCATGTCTGCAGAAGTCCCTCGTGCAAAGATGTTTTCTTGTTTTGATCGACAACGTTGGTGCTGCCACATGGGGTGTGAAGGCAACACAGACTTCACAACTTTTATCTGACATGGACTTCTCTGCTTGGGAAGAAAACACTCTGTATGGTGCATGTTTAGTCTCCAGAATAGTCCAAAAGCATCATTGACCTCAGGGTTGCGATTGTATTGAGAAAACTACTGAAATACATGGAAAAAACCTACAGCACGTGAAAGGAGCAGGGCCAAACTTTACTTCAGACATCTCCAGCAGACTGAAACCCAGCGCAGACCATGCCCTGGTGATCACAAAAGCCTCACCACTCAAATAATTAGAAGTTTTACCTTTATATCAGGTACAAAAGAACCCAACCAAACAAGAAACCCACCATTGTTCCTAATTTTGATCAGGTGTAGAGACATTATGACACTTAGTCCTAAGGATGACCAGATAAGTGCACTGTCATCTACAATTAAGTCTAGTGGTACCTCAAATCAAGCCAGGTACTAAACCAAGGAGAACAACAGGGAGATCACTACATCTCTGCATTAACACTGAATAGAAGATGAGAAAGAAACTTTGCCTAACAGTTGGCAGTAGGAAAACTGTGTTAAATCAATATGGGCATATGGGAAGACAAGCCACAGAGTCAGCCTGTTTAATTTTGTTTGCGTGTGACGCAGGATACAGATGGAAAACGCCAATGCGAAGCCTGAGTGCGTGTCCCACCTGCCCTTCTTCAGCACATATCCATACAGACGCTGTAAAAATAGCTGCAAAATTGCAAGTACAAGTACTCACTCTGACTGCAGGAGAATATTTAAACTATGTTTACTCACCATGACCAAGTTGCAAGAAATAATTAAACTAAATTACACTAAAAATGAAGATTTAGCTAAATGAAGATTTAGCCACAGTGTTCCACCATTACAAAATTAGCCTTTCTTACCAGATGGGTGATGGATACAACATTTTCAATAATAAACACAACGACCTGCCATCCCCACCACCACACCATTGCCTTGCTTGTAACATAGGAAGAAATTTTCAGAAGAAAAATGCAATTATGGGATCTGTATCAGTGGCTGGGATTGAATTTAACTGAAGCCACCGTAAGAGTGTATTGGACTTGGCAATACCATAGTAAAACCACATGCATTCCTGCTCCTTTTCTCAGCTGGGAGGTATGGGAAAGGCTTGTGTGTGACATCCCAAGCTGATCTGACTAAGAACTAGTTGGCTCTTCTGTGCTCTTACCTCAGTAGGAAGCCAGAAATAGAATTAATTGCATTAGCATAAGGGACTCGTGACGCAACTTTCTCATCTGCTGTTTTCGGGAGGGAAGGAAACCTGAAATAATGACTATCTGACAATGAACCACGATTCACTTCCTTAACACGTGAAATTTCTCTGAGGGAAAGATAGAAGTCAACGTATTACCCTGCAGCCAAAAGTACATCTGACAGCTTAAACAGACCTTCGAGTGAGCTCAAGGCTTGCTCAACCTGGAAGCAAGCGCTTAGGAGACCTCCTTGTGAAGCTTCGCTTAGCGAGACCCAGGAGGAGGTCTGAACAAAACAGAAACCAGACCCCTAAAAACCCAAATACTGCCCGATTAGGGACTTCTGGGCCCAAGTAAGCACACAATTGGAGGCAAACAATCCAGGAGAAAGAGCAAAAATAAAAAAAACACCCGAGAGCAACAACTTAATCCCAAAGGATCTGGGATTTCACCATGAGAGCAAGAGTGCAAAAATTGAGACCCATGAAAGACACATTAGATGTTCCTGCCATCTCTCAGAAGTTTTATGAAATAAGCCCATGGCACATATACACTGCCTGCAGAACAGGTAAGGTATGTTTGGCCGTGTGGAGCCCTGCTTGTTGCCATTGCACTTGTAACACCAGGAGTACAACCCAAGCCAGATGTGGGGTAGGAGCAACACCACCCACACCACCGTGAGGTTACGCTGTGTGAAAACGATGAGGTCAGGCTTTGGCCACGCTGCCAGATTCCCAGCAAATCCACTCCCAGGTCCTTCACGGTCACGACACGGATAACACATTAACAAACCCAGCCCCAGACTAGCTGCAACGGCGCTGCTATTGCACAGGGATGGGACTGTAGGGAACAAGCTGGTGGCACCAGGACTGCAGTTTCCCAAGGCAGAGGGCACCCACCCCCAGCTCTGGGGACTGCTCAGCGTCACCTTCGTCGGGAAGGGATGTTAACGTTCCTTTGAAAGCGTAACCTATTACCAATTACTCATTAACGTAACCCACAAAATGAAAGACTACTTCCCTCCAAGGAAGCAGACTTCTCCAGCAGGTTACAGCTCAATGCCCTGCCAGGAACCGCAGAGACATTTTTAGTGCTGGTTCCTAGCAGGTCCTGGAGAGTCAACTCTGGAGGCCACGTCCAGAAGCTGCTTGTGGAGGTAGAGCTTGGCTGTCCTTGGAGAGCAACAGAGAAGGGACCAGCTCTCCCTTCTCCCCAGAGGTTTGGGCATGGGGCAGGTAGGATCTGCTCCATCCTGCTCAGAGCTAAGTGTGGCTCCACAACCGCTCCCACCGCAGCGGGAATGCTGCAAGGCCTCTCTGCTGGCTACAACCCTCTGGCTCGCCTCCAAAATATGGAAAAAGCTCCGTCTTCCTACTAGTCTGGCACCATCAGAGTGTTTTTGCTGCTTCTGCATGAGGAGTTTAGCCTGTGGTGGATATTCTTCCTTTAAGGACCTTCATTAAGGTACTTAAGCCAGGCCCTGAGCAAGATTCTCAAATTCAGCCCCCAAAGCCCTGTCTGACAGGAGCACCAGAACAGGCACAGCCTACCTGCACCGAGAGCCATAGGAACAGCTGGTCTGATATACATATATATTTTTAGTATACGTAAATATATCTCCCCCTCAATTTATTCATCTTAGGGTCCCAAGTAGGAGAAAGAACTATAGAAAATGAGGCAAAAGCAGCATTGGAAGCTGAAGGAAAGAGGGAGGCATGTAACTAATGAAGCTGGAAGAAAAGTGAAGCAAAACAGAAAGCACAAATTGAGAGAGCAGGAATGAGAACACAGTGGGAACAAAGGAAAAGCAGCCCAAAAGAGCTCATTCAGGAATCCTGGAAGAGGGACACAGTCAAAACTACAGGAATTTGCAAAGTTTGGCGTAATATGAGCACACAGCAAACCCAGAGAGGTGGGGAGACGCAAATGCCCAGCTCTTGTGTTTGCACCCATGGCCACAGGGCAGCTGTGGCTCAGTGGGCTGTCTCGGAGCAAGAGATGAACCACAGGCAGAATTATCCTCTAAAATTTTGCAAAAGGGTAAAGCTGTTAAGAAAACCCAAAACACAAGAGCAGAAGGGTTCAAGAGAAGCAAAGGACAAAAGTCTCTGTGTAAACACTGATCGCAGTGACACAAAGAAGCATCAGAAACATGGTGGGGACAGAAGAGGCAGCAAAAGGACACAAGGGGTTGAAGACAAACAAACAAGAGAGAATGGGAGAAAAAAGACCAGAACTGAAGGGCACTGTTACAGGACCAAGAGGGTTTATGAACAAGTTAGTTCCCCCAAGTCCCACACACTTCAGTGAAACCATCAATCACTGAAGAAAAAACACTGCAGTGGCAGAGAGGGGCCACAAATGAAAACATGGACCTAGAAGAACAGCCAAGGAATTAGCTTGAAGAGCGGAGATGGACAGGTAAAACAACAGAGATGCGACCCAGGGACAGGAAGCTTTGGGAATGCAATAAGACACGGCCCGAAGGGTTTGTTTAGATGACAACTGGGGCAGCTTCCTGTGCGCAGCTGGAGGGGATGTCTCCTTGTAAGGCCCAAACTTGGGGGTTTCAGGTGGAAACCGACGGGTTGGTGTTGGCAGCAGGTCAGGCTGGCCAGGAGAGCAGCTCCTGCCGCCCTTCCCTTGGGGCCAGGACAGCCCCAGCAGAGGCAGAGCCATCATCTCGCTGCAGGATGCGCTTACGCTCTCTTTATCATCGGATTCAGGTTGTTCCTCCCCAGAGCGCAGGAAAACGCCGTTCTCGGGCCCTGCAATGAGCAACTTCCCTTTTTTTCTTTTTTTAGGAGCAGAATTTCTTTTCTCTTCCTCCCCCACCTCAGAAAGGCGGATATTAATAATTTGGATTGGAAGAGCAGCTATCGCGCGGCACCCCATGACATCACGCAGCCGGCCTGGCCACGGCTTCATCCTGTCCCTGCTATTCAATCAAACACAACTAATTATTCCGCCAGGTTCCTCAGCCAGCCCAGATGACAAATTGATTCACGGTAGTAACGAAAAGAAGGGAAAGAGGAGAAATTGCACCATTTCCTATGACTGAAACTACATTACCCTTTACCCCAAGGAAAACTTTGTCAAAGGGTTTTATTACTGCTGTTGAGCTATACACCAGAAGGCCGAAGCACGTTGCCAGAAGACCCTTCTGTTGGGCTATAAAAGCTTATGTGCAGAGCACAGCTTGCATTCAATATCCATCAGCACTCAGAGGAGAAATTTTTTTTTCCCCCCCAGAACATCTGCAGAACCTCTCATATATCAGCACACCAAACCACAGTTATCAGAAACTGCTAATTAAAACTTAATCAAGTCAAAAAGGATGAGTATCTATTTTTCCAAGCTGCCCTGCTGGAGGTGAAAACTAAAAATAACAACAAGGAGGCCACTGGAAATGAGAACTTTTACTGGATCCAGCAGGCAATCCCCAAGGGAAGCTCCAGGAGCTGGGGATTACGTCACTGCGGCAAGGAAACACCGCTGGTGTTTATTAATCACTTCCAGGAAGGGCGCTATCAGAAGGACATTCCTCACAGCGCCGCTGCCCGCAACGAGCTCCCTGCCCCGCTCGCTGCAGGGTGGGAGCCAGAGACTTCCCGAGCTTGGAATTGCCACTTGGAGCCAACTTTGCCTCTTGCCAGGAGCTCGCAATGGAAACGCACCTTTACACACATCGTTGGGACAAAAAGCTGCATCCACACAACACCCTGCAACTATCACGAACTCCCAGACTCTCACAAAACTGTCCCTTCTTCTCTGGTAAAAGAGATGGATGTGGCCTGTCCAAACCAACAAGTGTTGCAGAATTCTTTTGTTTTCCCCTATGCTCCAAAGCCACCAAGTCTGTTCTTTCTACCAGACACGACCAGGAGAGGGAAGGTGAACTTCAACTTTTTCCCTAAGGTGCCCTGTACCTCCTCCCTAAATGAGACGACCAAGACTCTCTCACAGACATGTACAACCAGGCAGTTTTCCCCATCAAAAACTGGAAAAGGGGTGTAAAAGAGAGACTGCAAGCAAGGGAGGACTACTTGGAATGCTTAAACCCTTATTCAGGAGGCTAAACCTCTTCTCTCCACCACATAGAATCACAATGGTTGGAAAAGACCTTCAAGACCATCAAGCCCAGCCGTAAACCCATCAGCACCAAGTCTGTTCAATCATGTCCCTAAGCGCCTCATCTACACGTGAAGCAACTCAGTAGAAGAAGGAAACACTAAAGACAATCACGAGGCTCTGTTTGTTGGTAAAGAGAAGAGATACATAGTGTGGGAAGTAGAGTGGACAAAGAAATATTCTTGTGAATCGTGATCCAGAAGAATAGGACCCTAAAGCGACACTGAGACACATAACGGGGTGCAACACAAGGGGCTGTTATAATTGCACAGTGCAAAGTCAGAGATGATCGTCAGAGCCCTCCCAGCTACCTTGGATTCAATGAGTGCCGCGATCTGCTGCTCCGTTCCTCCAAGGGCTACTGATGAAATGTGCCAGATTCCGTGTTTCTTTCCAACTGTTCTGAGTCTCCTCCATCTGATCTCAAAGAAGGGAGCAGAAACAGCTGGAAGAGAGAAACCAGAATGGCATAGTCCAGCAGCAACCCTTGGAAGAGCAAACAACGACAGCCTTGCGAGAGGCTCCTTGCTCCCTAGCACGCATGTTTGCATGTGGACACGCGTCCACACGTCTTCTAGGAGAAAAAACACACCTCGCCAGTGCATTTGCTCTGGTTGCACACAGAGCATCGCTTAGCACATTGCACCATCGGTGCAAACTGCACAGACGGGCGGCTCAGCAGCACGGCCGTGACCCACGGCCACGGGTGCTGCACGAGGCACATGCATTAAACACGGTCTGCAGTTTGCATCGTGCTTCTCCTCCGCGACACCTCTGCTCCCTCAGTCACTCCACCTGCTTGCAGCACAACGACAACTCTCAGGCCACGTAAAGGAAGCCCATCGGGGTCTACTGCTTAAGGGTTTTTTTTTGTTTAAGCTCCTGTAGATCTAGCTGCAGGCCGAAAGAGGAAGGTGAAACAGCAGGTGAGACTGGAGACCTAAGGAATAAGCTTCTTCAGAGAGAACCTGGGTATTTGCTGCCAAGGGAGAGGATTAATTGTGAAAAATCAGGAAGTCAACTAAGCAGAAAGCAGCAGGAGGTCACGCAGATAACAGGGGCAGTAGGAGCAGGGCTGTTGCTCACCGAGACGCAGGAAGGGGAGATAAAAAGGCTCAAGCTGTTTTGTATGTGCAAGGACTAGGATAGGAAGCGAAGAGGTCGTGGAGACAGCACTAGTGGAAGGAGGGCCACGGGAAAGAGAGCCTTGAAAATGAACCCTGGAAAGTGGTTAAAAGGGTTGGTGTTAGTAGCTTCTTATTTCCCCTAGAAAGAAACAAACCATTGCAAAACTCTGTCAGCTTCAGGGAAGAAGGACTGGAGGTGCAGAAAGGCCACGGCAGCCGATGCCATTAAGACGACAGTTTCAGACAAAGAGCAAATCGAATTAGGGTGTTGCAGAATTATGATTAGGAGAAGACAGAAAGCAAACGCAAGGACTCATGAGCTATTCTAGAGAAGAGAGCCCAGAGGACCTTTCACCAGTGTGGGGGATGAAATGAACATCTTTCCTGAGCACGGCTCCCTTAGAAGTGGCTATTGGCAAGCAAAGGCAACCACGGTTCTCACCAAGATCTCTCACCAAGACCATCACCATCAAAAACCTGGTCCTAACACACACTAGGAGGCCCTCAACATCACAGCCCTGCTCGCTCTTGCCTCCAGCGAACCTAGGGACATCTCACTACAAATCAGCTCCCTTGCAAGTGCCAGATCATTAAGAGAAGTAAGAAGATGATTACCTGGAGTATCACAAGTCTGCCTGTCCCCTGAAGAGTTGGTGTGAGGTGTTCGGTGCCGATAGACTAGATGCGGCTTGTTGTGCTCTTCTTCATACTCCTGTTCTTCAAGCGATAGCAGTGGCTCTACAAAATAGTCCCCGTCGTGAGACTTGAACGTGCCCAGCTGGGAGGGAACGGAGACAACCAGGCGGTCAGCTTCAGGTGACGACAACCGGGGCAGCAGCACTACCCGAAACAGGGGTGTTCCCAGCGGAGGCGTGCGGCGTTCCCAAGCTTCCTGCCAGCGCCCAGCCCCTCGAAGGCACCGCAGCGCCCACGTGGGCAGCGCCGTGCCCGTGGGAACGCACGGAGAGCGAGTTACAGGGAGAACGGGAGGAGGACGCCGGCCAGACCCCATTCCTACGGGCGTTCCTGTGGTTCCTGGGCTGGGAAGCAGCCCGCAAACAGAGCGCGCTGCTGGAAAGAAGGCCCGTTGTGCCACGTGTGTGCAGGGCAGCCTGAGCGTACGCAGACGGGGCTGAGGGTGGCATGACCACACTCACCCAGGGGAGCACCTAGAGCTGGTGGAGGCGTTGGGTGCAACACACAGTGAGCACCACCATGGGGTGGGCACTGCTGGGGAGCCCCCGGGCACCCCTTCCTACATGCTGGGGGTTGGCTGGAAGGGCTGAGGCCACTATGGCTAATATAGCCCCGCTCACGCCATTCCCACGGGCCATAGGGAAGGCTCGGGGGCCGCCCTGGAGAGCTCCTGCTCACCCCGTCCTGGCATTGCCAGCACCCCGGAACACAAGGCAGCAGGAGGATGGGAAGCCTCAGGGGTGGCATCTCCCCCCTCCCAGACCTCACCAGCCCCCGCGGTGCGAGGGGGGGGGGTCCCTCTCCCACCACCTGCCCCGCCGGGGGTGCCGCTGGGTGGCGGCTTCGCCCCGAGGGGCCCGGGGCTGCCCCGACGCCGCGGCCCGACGGGCTCGTCCC
>JAWLRI010000449.1:1998562-2019901 GCA_034781795.1 Crypturellus tataupa
CGGCTTCGCGGGGCGCGCGGAGCGGACCGGAGCGCAGCGGCACCCCGGGCGCACGGGAGCCGCTTCGGGCCGGCCTGGACAGCAGAAAGCGCTGCTTACATAATTGTTCCTTTTCTTTCCTTTTTTTTTCTTTAAAAAAGCTTTGAAGAAAGTAGTTTATTAAGTGTACAAGCATTTGAAGAATCCCATGTCTGACACTTTTTATAGCGTTAGTTTCCTTGTGTGGCTCTGGCACACGGGGCATGTAAAACAATTTTGTTTAGGGTTGTGTCCTGCAGTTTCAGGCACTCAGAGGCAAGGAGGTGGGGAAAGTCATTTCCTTATCAAAGATTTTTCTTTTTACAGTTTGGAAACTTATAAAAATGCAAGGCATTCTCTAAAGATAAGTGCAATTCAGCGTGGCCTTCCACCAACCTGCCTTTTTTTTTCTCTCCCCCCCAAGCAGGGTGAGATGCTGTGAAATTTAAAACTTGCAGCAAGTGGAAAGAAAGTAACTGAAACTGGTTGCAAGTTGAAGTTGCACTTCCGTAGAAAATTCAAAGCTTAGTTTCTCCCTTTAGGACAAACAAAAGAAATAGCATCATTTTCTGCTGAAAGGAAAGGCTTTAGAGTAATCAGTTTGGAGTTCACCAGAATATTTTATGTAGGCATAAGGTTGTGCCAGTGAGGTGCAGGTTCCTCCTACTTCTACACAAAATAGCACCTCCTGGCTCTCCTAAACCAACTGACTGCTGGAGCCCTGCAAGCCACAAACCTTGGTCTTCAGCAGTAGATTATTAATTGTATACAATGAAGATGAAAGTCATAATGATCCAATTACCCCATGCAAAGCTGCGTATCTTTAATTCTGGTGCAGGCTCTGTGGGGCTTCTAGGCAGGGCCCAGTTTTGCCCCACGGAGCAGAGCAGGAGTCTGAGGTGCAGGAGACCCAAGTCAGCACATGCTCCAGGCTCAGCGTAGTGTCCCATCATCTCCTGTCTCGGTGGCGTTGTGCGTATATTGAAGTCTGAGATCACCCACCCATTTTGGGTGGCTCAGCAAAGCCAGACCGTGTCCAGACCCGAGTTGTCTCCCTCAATGCATTGGGTTTCACCGCGTGTCCAGTTTTCAGGTCAGCGTCACCAAAGGCAGCACTGCCCAAAGGTCCCCCAGCTCCGGGATGAGCAGTGTGAGCCTGGGCTGCATCTCTGTGCACTCACCTGCCTATCAGCCAACCTGCTCCACATCTGCTTCTTGTGCTATGAAAGACCCATGCCCATCTCCAGGCATCTCCATGTCCTTGCAGCTGGCTGCTTGCTCAGGTACACGCATTAAGAAAGGAAAACTCAGACTAGGAGCGAGACCAAGTTATAAAATCCCTTCAACCTGAAGAGCCCACTGGGGCTGCCATGACCCTTCTCAGCTCCTCGTGAAAGGATGCAGGGTCCCCGCCAGAGCGAGCCTTGGGCTCCTTGAGTTGCTGGGTGGACAAAAAGGGGAACCTTAAAACACGGCAGCTGAGGCTTCTCTCCCTCCAGGCTCGTTTCCTTGCCTGGGTTCTCCTCTTGGGCTCTTCTCTGTCTCATTGTTGAATAAATGACTTGGTTCATAGTGGGAGTCACATCTGCTCCCCGAGCCTTGATGCTGCTGCGCTGGGTTGACAGGAGCACATTTACTGCAGCAGTGAAAAGTCTTCCCATCATCCATGTGCTCCCCAAACTTCCATGGGACAAGGACTACAGCACGGTTCAGTTTGGGATACAGACCCCTCCGCTCAGGTCGGGTGGACACCGTACCCCAGAGTGCCAGGGGGAGCCCGTGCCGCCTCCTGCGGCGTTGAGCAACACGGAGACGCCGGTCAGCACGGGGTTCAGTGGGAGTGAAGGGAAACACACGGAGTTGCCCGAGGAAAGAAAGGCAGGAGAGCAGAGCATAGCACTGGAGCTGAGTCAGACAGGAGGGAAGAGCCTGCAGGAACCTGGGAGAAAGGAGCCTGAAACATCTCCTCATGCCCCAAGTGCAGAGGTGAGCGGGACAGCTCTGCTGTTCTATCAGGGCCTCAGGGCTGAGGCTGGCGCAGCCAGAGCTGCAGAGCGGGTGGGTAGTTTGTGCTGAGCTCCCGGCTTGCTCCTACCCCCTGCCCGCCAGTGCCAGCCTTGCGTCCCAGCGCATCCCTTGCACCAGGGCCGCTGCTCCTGGCAGCCACCTTGCTCCCAGTCAACTTGGTGGCACAGAAAAGAAGATAGAGAACTGCAAACTATTTTTTCCCCTCCCCTATTCAATTTCCTGCCATTAACAAGTTAATTTAGCTCCTGGGGTGGGGGTCACAAGCTGGAGACCTGTGCAGGGTGAGAAGCGGCATCCCACGGCTGCGAGTTAGTTAGTCCTTTCCTTCTGAGTGGCAATGAACTCAATGAGCATCCTCATGGGACGCCCTCTGATCTGACAGCTTTGCACGTACTACCAGGAGGGTGGGAAAGCAAACCCAACAAATTGTCCTCCTTTCAGAAGCGGGGAGATGACCCATGGAAGGACTGATAAGGCCTTGATTTTGGGGCAGAGCAAGGAGCGGATTGAAGTGCTCCTGAGACCAAAGACACGTTTGGAAGAGTAACAAAACATCTGGTCTTCCAGAAGCATGGGGTTACCTATTTGAAATGCTATTCCACTAATATGCAGGAAGGTTGTGTAATGTGTAGCGTTTTGAAGGTTTACAACTGGAAAGCAAGAAGTGCAGAAGGAAAACTGTAGCGTAAGTAAATAGATCATGTAGAGCTTAGAGAAACTAAGCTGAAATCTTAAATTCAAGTAACTTTCCTGTTAGGAGGGATTTGTTAATACTTATGGTATGGCAACTGTGCAGACTCCAACTCCTCACCAAGTCGAAAGTAACCTCCACGAGCCCATACCTACCCATGGAAAAATCCCCTTGTTTTCCCTGGGAATTTTGCCTCCATAAATATTACAAAAGTTGAGCTGCGAGAACCTCCTCTGTAAACTGCAAGACGAGAGCTCGATCACAACAGCAAAACTTCATCCCGGAGCTGCAGGCAGGATGCGTTACTGCAGACTACACCCAAGGGAACCAACTTTTCGCCCTCCTTCCCATTTCCTCCCTCTCGTAGGTGCGCGCGAGCCTCGGTGGCTAATCTTTGCTCTCCGTGGCTCTGCGTAAGCATCCTCGTCCTTTATCTGCCGCATCCATTTGCTGGCCTGGTGGTTATCCCGAGAGACAGAGTGTTTCCCTTTGATGCTCACTTGCCAATGCCACGAGATAACCGGAGGCAGCAAACAGATTTTCATGCTTGTGTCTAATCTGGGTGGTTGGAAAGGGAAAGATTTCATTCCCTGTGCACGGCGGGCTGGTTGCTGGCTGGATCTGAACCTCTCTTGCTCCTCTGCCTCCACATCTAGCAGCTAGGCTGCTCTGGTACTCCTTTTCTCTACATGGAGGAAACTTCTCATTTTCAAACTTCTCTCCTTTTCCATGTCAAACCAGCTCTTTTGATCACAGTTAAAAGCCTTTACACGTATAGTTTAACATCCCTACCTTTCAAGCCTCTGCTTTCTCAATTCTTGCACCTTTCCCTTGCCCTTAGATTGGGCCATATGTAAGGAGCCACCAGCCCACCCTGGGCTACCGTGCCAGGCCTGAACCTCATGGTCGTTCTTGGTTTTGATCTCAGCAAACACAGTAGTACCTGCATTTCCCATCGAGGCCAGCACAGCATTTTTACACTACATTTGCAGCTTGTTTTTGCTGGGTTCACATCATTTTACAGGCAGGAAGAGGTACTAAATGATGCCTGGCAGATGCAAAGCAAGGGCAAGGTTCAACTGTTGCTCCCATCCTGGTGCTCCAAGGTGAATGTTTTGAACAACTTGTCTGAGGTCTTGCAGGCAGGAATTGTGTCCCCTTTGGGAGTCAGCCCTCTGCACAGTTGTAATACGTGTGTAGGGAAAACACAGTCCTTACAGGGACCATCCTGCTTGCCTGGGTAGGGAACCTGCATTTGGGAAGAGAAAGAGAAGGAAGATAAGAAAACCAGTCCCGTGCATTGCTCCCCTTGCATGCAAGCTGCCTCTTCTTTTGCCTTAGAAACAACTCTGAGCCTGGGAAACAGCTTCACGAGGAGAAACCAAAGCCGCGGTGGGAGGAACCGCAAAGCCCATGTAGCCGCAATGAACACGTGAGGCTTCCCGGGTTAGCAGGTCACTTGGGATGGACGTAACGATTCCTCTGGGCCCTTCCCCAGCTCTCGGCGTTGCTGCAGGCTGTTTGCACGCTCCTTTTGCTGACATTCCTCTTATCTGCTTTGTGAAATCCTATGCTCCGGTCAGCGCAGTGTGCCTGCAAGCTGCACACATCCTTGGGCTGCACAAGCATGTGCAGAGCACACCCCTACCGCTCAGAGTGCAGCGGGGATCGGGAGCAGGACCTGAGGTGGCCAAGGAATGCTTAATCCTGGATCTTCCCATTTTTCTGCAAATTAAGCCATCAAGCTTGACATTATGTTGGTTTATCTTTTGCGTTTGTCACGCTATAAATCAATACGCTCCTTTTAACTTTCGATATTACGTCCTTGTGCATCTGTGTTAAGCCCCAGGTGCCTTTGCCAAATCGTTAACAGTAACATTTAGAGGACTAAATGGAACAGATGTTCCGTAATCCCACACCAAAAAGCAAATGGGAAATGTTGGAAGTTTTGCAGGTACAGAAAATGCTACCCCTTGGGCCATGTACTTTTATTCAAATAAACCAATTATCATAACAACTCTGCAACGTATCAGCATCACCTTACAGAGAGGAAACCGAGATGGCTGGTTGGGGAAAGGACAAGGAGCTCCGACCCCACGGCCATTTCCAGCCTCCCCCTCGAGTCTGCATGTAGGCTGCATGCAAAAAGTGAAATATCAGCCCAAGGATCATTAAACTGTAAAACGCTATTTTAGGAGGATTGTTTTCATTCTTTCGCTAAATGGTAGATTGCCTCCAGAGATAAACTGGAAGCTCTACTAGAGTAGGAAAAAAGCTAGGCATTTTACAGATACCAAATACTTTTACCCTGAACTGTTTGATTTCACTAAGGATGTCAGAGGAGCTGGGTAAAGGAAGAGATGTCTCTCAGGGGGGAATCTCTATGATAGTTGTGTAAGATTGGAACATCTACAACAGTTGGAAATAAATCCAAAAATTGCAAAAATAGCTAAAAACAGGGAATGTTTTAGACCTAATACAGTTTCTGTGAAAAATTCAGGGGGCATTTTACAGCATCACACCATGCTTATTAATGTCCAGTTGACAAGCATATATATCATATAGATCATTTCATTACCAGGATGCAATAGCTTGAAAACCTACCCATCTCTCTAATTCTAAAGACGCCTCTGCTCTCCAAGGTTCATCACAGCAAACCAGCGTATTTTAAAACACTGCCCAGGTAGCTAAGGCCTCATCTTGCCTGGGAGAGGGAAGGAAGGAGGAGATAATCTCATGGCGGTTCCATCACACCGTACAACTGCTGGCATCGCTTAATTACTACAGCCAAAATACACTCCAGAGCGAAGCAGCGAGGAGCTATTCCCTCCTTAGATGCAAAGGGAATAAGACAGACCCGCTGCTCAAATACGATGGTGCAGATGCAGCTTTCAGCAAGTCTCTAACGCGCTGGGGAAGGAGCTCTCCTCCCACACAGCCTTTCTGCACTTGCATCCAATTTCTTCATTTCCTCTCAAGGCAGCATTGGCAAGGAACGGATCGGGGATGCTTAGGCAGGGGGAATGCGGCATATAAACACGTGATGCAAACCTAACAGGGGATTTGGTCTCTCCCCAACTATGTCATATTTGTCCCGGGTGAGTGAGAGGTAAGCGTGTTCCCTTTCCAGATGCACCATCTGCAACGAGCTGCTTGTTTCTCATCACGGCAGCTCTTGCGCAGCCTGGGGATGGCGATCACAGGGCTGCAGCTCTGCACCTGCATCTCTGCTTTGCTCTCAGGTGTCCGGAGGTTTGGCTTGGTAACTTAGCCTCCTGGGCAAGCTCTGCTTGTGCAACCAAAATGGGCCACTCACAAGAGGAATTCAGAGGTTGGAATTCAGGTGAGATGTTAAGGAATGGGTTCAGAATGAGCAAGATACAACCAAAGACATGCAAACTCTGGATCTACAGAGCTAAAGCAGAGCTGTCCTTCCCATTCCAGTTGTTTCTATCATCCGTTGCTGTTCCATGTCCTCCTGCCCAAGCTGCCATCCAGAGAATTAATGGATCATAAATCCCTGTTTGGAAACCACAAGCCTCTCCATCTCCCATCTGTTACCCCTTCACTCCCTTCACAATCCACCTAAGACTCGGATCTCTCCAAGGAACCACGACTGGGTATTCTGGATCTTCTTAGAAGTGCAGCATTCTTGCAGACAAGGCTGGTGGTTTCAGTGTCAGCTGTTGTTATTTTCAAGGGAATTTGCAGCTAAAACCTGTTAGAAACAATCTGCTTTTAAATCTATTGCGTGATTTGGATACCAGACAGGTTGAGAATGATTTCTAGGAGAGCTGTGCTGTTTTGCCTAGAAGGATCTTGAGGGTTTACGTTTGTAACAGACTATTTCTTTGGAAGCAAATGTTTGTCAGGATCATCAGTTTTCATTACCCAAAATGACATCCGCTAAAGGGAGCTGCACTTGCACTCAGGCTGTTTTTATTCTGGTCTCTTCTCTCCCTAGAGGGAGGACAGCTAGCATGACTCTCTTCCTTTAATTTTACAGATTGATAAATGTAGACTAATATTAAGCAGTTTTCTTCCCAAATAAGTCCTACAGTGCTTTCTTTCACTCATGAATTGTTCGTTGCACAGGGAGATATTTCCTTTATCTGTCCTCATTCAGTGAAGCAAGCAGCTAGTTTGGTCAACTCCAAGCACACAGAAAAACACAAACAGTCCTCAGGCTTCCCAAGACTTCTAAGCCAAGCTTATTTTGTCTTTCGGTTGCAAGACAGGATGAGCTGGAGCAGGATTGCCCTTCTTAAGAACATCTGGAGGACCAAGCAGTAGAGTCGACAGACTTGGGGAAGAATTAGAGTTCCTACTGACCCAAGAACAAACAGGCATAGATTGGCTATAAGCAAATTTAGGTTGTGAATGAAAAGGTTTCAAACCCTTAGAAAAATGGGGTTCTGCAACAACCCTGCCAGTTATGTACAGTAGATATTGCTTTCACACACATTCTTCCTTCTTAAATATGATCACTTGTTAATGTGGAATATAACATAGATACAAGAGCAGCAGTGAATTTGATGACACCAGGACTAGGGCTCCCTATTCCCTAGTTTGAGGACATGACTTCTTTCCCAGCCAGAAGGGGTTTCCAAACACAAACTAGAGGTTTTGGGCCGTTTGCACATTCCTGATAACCACTGTCCAGGGAAGGATCCTCCTAACCTGTGGCAGCCCCGAGGAGCTGGGCATGTGTGTTGTGTGCTTGGAAATACAGCAGCTCTTCCAAGGAGGCAGCATCCCGTCCTACGATCCAAGTGTATTGGGATATACGTGCCATATTTTCAGGTCTATTTTTTCTAGACACTAGCATATAAATAACATTACTGAACTTGGGTAATAGCAACCAGGCTCAATTTTGTAAGCCATCTGTTTCCAGATTTTCTCCCTCTATTTTACCAGCCTAATTCTTAAATACTCCTAACATTTTCATCTGGAACCTTTTGAAGGGAAGCAGCAAGACTTGGAAATCATTGTAAAATTAACACATTTGTTGACCTAACCATTGCTTGGAAACACCAGAACATACTGAAGGTCTAAGACCACTTTTTGCTAGCTGCAGTATTAGCCCAGGACTGAAGGTGAAGCCTCTATCTACTCATGTTCACAGTTGGAATGGCCCAAGTTGTGCCTTTTCATTGTTTGTAGTTGTACAGCACCAGTGCAGGGAGATGGTGGCCCTTGGCCAGGACCACTAGATGCATCTTGCCTTGTGAACCATGCTCACATCTCCTGACACCCATGATTAGACCTAACTCCACAAGAGGAAAAGGACACCCTGCAGAGAAACGATCTGCAAGAGTTAGCAGTTTTCTGATATGCAAAGTTCCTATCCACAGCACTGGTCCCTCCTCCAGGTATCTGCTGCTGGTGAGCGGCACTGGGGTGATGTTGATGTGCTTCTCCATGGAGCCAGTCTAAGGAAAAAGAGATCCGAGTCCCACCTGGGCCTGGGGGATCATCATCATCATCACAACCATCATCATCACCTGCAACAGTCACATTGCAAAGTTCAGCCTTCGAATCCCCTAACATTTGATGTGCTTTCATACCAGAAATTTTTACCAAAACAGATATACCTGTTGAAATCCCAAATTAACAAGTTCTGATGATAAAAAGCGTATAGTTTTGATGCCATCTGTGTGCAGGAGGACTAGGACTGTCAGGGGCCCTTAGTGAGCCCTTTCAGTGGTCAGAGCTGACTGCAGCTTTTAAAGGCCAAACTCCCTTTCCTGTCCTATTCCTCAAAGCTTTTCTCATGTCCCAGTCCTCCCCTTCCAGGCCCGCAATCACCTGTCCGTGTTACCAGAGAATCAGGTTCCTATGTGCAGAAATGACCCTGTGTTGATAGAAACCAGCTTATTGGGAGATCCATCTCTTTCTGCATCTAAAAACATAATAAATAAACAAATGAAACAAGACAATGCATGAGTAGCTTTTTAATCTAATTATACTAGTGCTCACTTGGCAGAATCTGACATATTTTGCAACCAATTTATGTGACCCAGCAAAGAGCTTCCAGGACAAAGACATGAGTGTGTGACACAGTGGCATAGATGTATGCTGTCAGTCATTCATTTTTCTTCTGGAATGCTTGAAAAGCGAGCACTTCTCTATCCCGATCTTGTAGCCAAAGCACATGCATCTTGTTTCTTGATTTCAGGTGCAAACATCTACAGCTAAAAGTGCCCTAAGTGCCCTGCAAGGGTACGTCTATCAGGGCATTAGTTCTGGCCCTCGTGCCATAGCAATGAAGTCCCTCGCTCTAGGGATCACATATTTTGCATGGCAACGGCACAAAATCCACTGACTTTGCAAGCACTTTTGCTGCTTGAGGCTTTGCCCTCGGTTCTCGAGCCTGCTGCAACTGTGAGAAAGGATTTTCCTTTTGGTTTATAGCTGAGGTCAGGGGAGGGCCAGGGCAAGGAAGTTTGTATTGCAGCAATTTGTACCTTATCTTGTTCATAGATGTAAACAGAAGGTTTATGCTTCCGTTGCTGAACTCTCCTCCACCAAAAATACCCAGCGCCTAGAGGAGGAGAGGGATGGGCAATAGATGTGCACACACGTATTTCTTGAACATAACTTGAGAATACAGCTAAAAAAATAACGTTTCTGAAGGATTTGGTAATTAGGACTCTCTTGTGTTTGTTCAAAACCCAATCTCCTTGCAGACTACAGGGGTTATGCATCCGAATATAGGGTCTGAATATAACTCTGAAGGCCCTTATGGAGTTGGTCAACATCCAGGGAAGGCAGGAGCCCTTTCATGAGCTTTGGGTCACTCCCAAGCGCTTCTCAAACCATTGCCCAGGCTTTTCTTGCAGTCACAGAACCAGCGTTTTGTATCGTTTGAAAAGCTCCAAGGCAAGGGACACATGGAGCCTACAAAAGCATAGTTATTGTGCTAGCTAGCTCCACTGCCATGCCAAGCAAATTATTCATGCACACTCTGTGGATGGGAGGCACCGGCTTTCATGTGGTTATATGGATAAAGGGAGGAGAATTTGGGCCACTGACTCAGCCTGTCAGCAATGCTGCCCCCCCCTGCAAATGCAGCCGCGGAGATGCAAGGCAGATTTCCCATAGCCCCGAGGATGGGGCAATACTCTCTTTGGGAAAAGTGACCTCTTATTTATATGCCACTTGGAAATCAGTATCCTAGAAAGGAGCCAAATTCCTCCCCGAGTCTGGCCGTTTGATTAGAACCTTTCATGAAAACGAGGGGCTGAACAAAGCGGCCCAGAGATACCATTTCAGACGGGAATCAGATGCCCGGAGCCCGGGGAGCCGGCCGCGCCATGCGATGCCCTTCCTCTCCATCCAAAAGGAAACCCGACATCCTGCAGGTGTTCTGCTCCTCGGAGAGCCTTGTGGAGGGGAAAGATTTGGAGGGGTCACACACTACAAAATAAGCCTTTAAAGCCCCTACTTTTCTATTTCAGCTCCATGACCAACGTTTTTATTTTTTTTTCTTCTGTCAGCAGATTTTCTTCAATTAGGGTTGCAGTGGCCACTGCAGAGTGCGGGGTATGTTTTCCCCTCCGTTGTCTTTGTGTCCAACTGGCAGGAATCCCAAACACCCAGAAAAGCAGACGGTTGCTATTTTCCTCCATTTTCACTTTTCCCTTAGAATTATTTCTTACTTGGCCTTACCATGCTGAAAAAAAAAAAAAAATCTTATGATCTTTCATAAAGGAGCTAAATTTACTCTATTATTGCAGTTAATGGAAATAGAAAAGGCAATCAGCTGACTATAATTATAAAATAGAGCCAAAAGAGGTACACTTCAACCCCTGTTCCATAATACTTATATAATTCAGACCTGGAGACAAAAGCGCTAAGGTCATGGATTAACTGTGGCTTAAAGTTGAAAATAGCCTGAGGAAGTAAGGATGACAAAATAATTACTAGTGGGCAAATCATATGTTAACGGGTATGGGAATTATTTAGTGTGTGACATTTAATCAATAAAAATAGCAGAAATATAAAAGTGAATTCAACTTTTAAGATCTTTATGCATCTGTATATATATGTTTGTGTGTGTATATATATATATGGCCTGTCTCTCAGCTCAGAATAAATCTACAAAAAATTCATTTTGAAATCACAACACATTCAAATAATTGACTGTTTTTGTAATTAAATAATTGTAAATAATTAAAAAAGATGCTATAAACCCAGAGATAGTTCTCATGAGCAGGGCTCTGTATGTTTGCTTTTTTCAGTCATGCACAAGACTAAAATCTATGGCATTGAACTCAGGCCCTAAACAACTGAAAAAACACAATGTGCAGAAACCCAGCCCAAATGCTCACCATGAACCTCATTTTTCTACATAAAGGGTCACAGTTCAGGGACAAATCATTTTTTGTCCATTCATTTTGCTGTAGCTTTTGAGGCAAATCACATCAAAGCCTTCCTGCACATCC
The DNA here is from genome assembly GCA_034781795.1 of Crypturellus tataupa. Lineage (NCBI taxonomy): Eukaryota > Metazoa > Chordata > Aves > Tinamiformes > Tinamidae > Crypturellus > Crypturellus tataupa. Next base: position 2,009,747 of record JAWLRI010000449.1, read on the forward strand.
CCAAACAAATTAGTAAAAGCCAATATTAAAAACTCCTGTGGGATATGGACTTATCAGTGCAGGAATTTCAGGCCACCTAGCAGTGTTCATCGGGATCATCTGTTGCAAGGACTACAGCTCATACAAGAATAGCTGCTATCCCAAAGATAATTGCTGAGATTGTGAGAATGCAAAATGCAGGAAAATTAGTAAAGGAATACTATGACAGGAATGTCATGCAGCTGTTACCACAACAAATAAGGGGAGAAAATTAGATTTCTAAACAGAGAGTAAAGAGTTGTTTGCCAGAGCAACAGTTCTGCATTGAAACGGTCCCTGGGAGCCTCAGACATGCACAGGACAGAGAACAGTTGAGCACAGGCACAAGCGACAATGAATTTTTAGTGCCTCTGCACCAGAAATTACATTGTGCACATAATTGTTGGGTGAAAAAACAGGCACCAGTAAAAATGTGCATGAGTTTGCTCTAGTGCTGAGCAGACCTAGCCTTATTGCCCGGAATTCACCCTGAAAGTCAGAACCTGTCTCTATGGTAAGGACTTAACACTAAGACATTCATCCCAGCCCTAGCTCATAGCTCGTGCAGTCCGTTTGGTTCTTCATGGCATGGCGTTAGTAACAATAGAAACAAGACCTTTAGGGATAACACACCTTCTTTTATACAAATATTTCTGCTCAAAACCTTAAAGAGGGAATAAAACAATATGTAGACTCTTGTGAATCTTATTTGCCTGGGTTCATAATGCACCAACCACATACATTCCTCATGCTCAGAACTTCTAAAATCTCTGTTTTTCAGTACCCTACCTCAAAGCAAATGCATCATTTCACTCAGAGATATTCTAAAGACGGTTGCTAACCATGGTCGGTGGATAAGGAATATAAAACGTTGTTGATTATCTGAAAAAAAAAGTCCATTTCAGAGGTGAATCTTGTGCATCCTTATTCAAATCCTTACTTAATGTGGATGTAGTTGGAGACCTTTAGGAAATATCCACTGAGACCTTTGTTATTGCCAGCCTTTGGATGCCCACAGCAGGAAAATGAGACAGAGCAGAGCTTCTTCCCTTGCTTACCTGCTCCTCACTTGCACCATGCAGAAATAAAAAGATTCTTACATATATGTGGTGTAATTTAAAGACTGCTTAACAGGCTGCTCCTGATTCCCTGCATCCTAGAAGCCACATAATCCCTTTTATATTCTTGGTTATTTCTTATATGAAATTGGTGTGTCTGCACTGTTCCTTTACCAGTGTTGGTAGATATTAATGCCCTTGGCATGCAGTGCTCAGCTAAAGTCAACACAGAAAGCACTAAAGGCAGGATAATGTCCTGGTCTATTGAAGTAAAAAAAATAGATAAAGGATTTGCCACAATTTAAGGCTTCACGTGAGATCAGATGCCTGTCAATCCCTAAACCTCAACAACAAAAACCTTCACAAAAATAATTGTTGTTTTATGGGGAAATTTTTCTTTCTTGGGGGGTCCTTTGTGGACCAGAGGGAGAAGTTTGAACCCAGCTGAAAACTTGTCCCGGGCTTCTAGCGAGTGCAGGCCAAGTGTGCAACACACACAGCTCCACTTCATGAATCCCAGACGATGTGCACGGGATCGCTTTAAAAGGACGAAGGAAATTAAAACTGTCATCAGCTAATGCAGAGGGGAGGGAAAGGAGGGAATGGCCCGAGCACTTCTCCCACTGCAGGGTACGAGAGGGAGGACCAGCTCGTCTCCGTGGGAATTGCTGCCCCGAGTCACCTAACTGCAGGGTTAACTTATTTCCCGTCTTTATTTCACATGAGGGGAGTCAACCCGACCTTTACTTTCAGACCTAAGAGAAGCCTTGAAAACGAGAACAGCGAGGCAGGCCAAATGCAAACACTGGCCGCCGTAGCCCTATTTATAAATAGTTTAGAGGAACACCATGAACTGCAGAAGCGGGGAATTTTCTCCTCCCTCCCCTCACTTTGCTGCCTGAGTGCACATAGTGGCACGCTCGGAGCAAACGCTGCGGCGTGCCAGGAGGCCCGGAGCAGAACACGGAGCTAAATCCAAACATCGGCCCCGATGCAGCCGAACGGCGTCAGCTCCAGGGCAGGAAAGGAGCCGTCCCGCAAAGCAGGTTCTGCAGAGCACCCTTAAACACGGTCCTAGTGATCCTGCCTCCTGAAAACGGGCCCCCAGGATCAGCCGGCACCCGAGTAGGACAGGGCTGCCCACCAGGAAACCTGGAGAGAGTCTCCAAGGCCGTTCTCATCCTTATTTTCCAGCTTTTTCCAGCCAGAAAGGTTTCTTCTTTATAGGGTTCATAAAGAATAAATAAGCAAACAAATCAACAGGGCTATGTGCAAGAGCAGGCAATGCTAAAAACTGAGAAGGTGAGAAAATGTCTGAAAGAGCCAACATGCCAGCGCTTATGAATTCTTGTAATAAAATACTGTAACTTCCAACTGCGATGCAGATCTCACTCACAGATACAAGATCCAGCACCCTTCTGCTGGGAGTTGCTTTCAGTTTTGAACCTCAGTGTTACAAGGACTTGTCTCACCAGCTGGCTGGATGTTGTTTGAAAGGATGTAATAACTAAAAACAAGCTATGGCCCTGCAAAGCTTTCCTGTCTGTGCTTTTCCCCGAATGGCTGAGAAAAGTAATCCAATAGATTAAAATCCCCTTTCTGAGAAGTGTCGTCTAATGGCAAAGCAGTGCTGATGTCACTAAAGTGCAGATGATCCATTCACTAAAGTGCAGATACTCGGTCAGTAGAGACGGCTCAGAGTCTTAAAAAAGATTCTTCAGAAGAAGATACTTCCCTCCAGCGAATTCTGGAGCCAGGAGGGTGGCTTTGTATTTATAGCCCTCTGTTGCTTTCCATGAACTGAGTTGGTTGCCCCTGAACTCAGAAGGCTGATCAAGAGTTAACTGTAAAAAGAAAATGAGATTTGTTTGTTTGGTTTTTTATGGGTGATAAACACCAACAGGCTCCTCTCTCCAACTAGTTGTCCAACGCATCCCACTGCATTTCACAGTAAATGAATGTGTAGGGAAGTTTAGCTTGAAGGGTCATTGAGTTGCTGGCTGCATGAGCTGCTCCTCTTGAGTGGCTCTAGCTAAGCTACTTGAGTGAAGCAATATGCTTAAATTCAAGAAAAATAAGAAAAAAAAAAGCAAGGGATGGACCCACTTTGTTGATCATCCCCAAAACTGGACAACCTGCTAGTTAAAAGACAGAGTTCTCAGGAGTTAAAGCATGAGAACTAGGACCTCTGCAATGAGCCGCAATAGAGGCCCAGGAACTCTCAGAGTGACAAGGAAGGGGCTCTGGAAATGCTGTGCCTGCACCAAAGACCTTGATGCAATTGGCAAAGCACCCACTGGATTTGTGTGCTTTGCGTTATGCAGACTAGAGCAGCAGCTGGAAAGGTGAGCGTCTTTAATTAAATGGAAAATAATTTATAATTCACATTGGATGGCTCCCTAAAAAATAAACTGTTTATTAATAATGGTTTTAAGGCTTAGTTCCTGTTTTAGCAAAATTAATTTAAGTAAGCAGTTCCAGCTGAACCTCTGGTGGGAGGTAGTTTCCTGGAAAGGTTAAATAAGTTAAAGCTTGAGTGTTCTTCAGTAGGATTTGGGCAGCTGAAATATGCCCAGCTCAAACTGGCACACTGTCCAGAAGGCACCACAGCAGAGAAGAAAGGGCCAACCATTAAATACCATTCTGGTTGCTGAACAAGGATCAGTTCCCTGGGATGCCTCATATCCCCTCTATGAGCATGGGTGGATAATTTAGTGCTAGACATTTGAGGGATTTGGGCTTGCAAAGATTTGGATAGAAGACATAGGAATTTCTTTAATGCTTGGATGCCAAGGAGAGCGGAACATCTGGGGAGAATTTTGGGAATTGCATTGTGAGCCTCTCTCTCTCCTAACTCATTTCACCAGATTCACTTTTCTCTGCCTCCCTCCTCTCATTTGGAAAGTGGTAAAAATAGTAATTCTCTCCTTCATAAAGAAAGATCAAGGGCATGAGGTGTTCTGACCAGTACGTGCACTAAAAAGAGAGATGAAGGAGCAAATACCAGAACTTGAGCAGAATTCCTTCTCACCTTCAGCAGGCATGAATGACCTGTGAAATACTTCCCATCAGAAAAGTACGGACAGAACATCAGGACTATGGTCCTCATTCTGTTAGGTGATGCTGCTTACAGCCTACGTGATATTTCTGCTTCACACTGGAACCTTCCTTTACACTTCGGGACCAAATGCTTGGGCAGAACTGGAGAGCTCCCGACTTGAAGATGTGGGTCACTGTTTTATCAGCATTCACAGGACTGTTGTAGGGCGAAACTTATGTTCCAGTCAGGGTTGTGGCATCACGGAGACATCACACTGTCATCTAGATAGGATAAATTTCTCTTTTGGCTCTGTCCCACACCTGACGCTTTCAGATCACCATCCTATCTGCTGCCAGGCAGCTTCTGCACCCTCTGCCCTCAAGTTCCTTTTCCTTTTTGTGTTTAAGAACTATGAGTAAAGATAATACTGGAAACATATCTCCCGAGACAGTTGCACAATGTTTAATGGAAAAAAACATCCTTGTATGTTTTTAATAAGAGCTGACACGCAGATTTGAAGGTGAGGTTAAGAAAGCATTTAAGAAGCAAATCTATAAGCACCAGAAGCTGCAAAGCCTTGTTTGCCTTGGCTGCATGGCTCAGGGCTGGGCTCGTCCCTGCTTAACAATACACAAAGCAAAATCAAAGCATCCTCTACAGCAGGAGTGGTTTCTCCTGTTAGTAGTCTGTACTAATTTAATAAAATGATAATGTAATTGAGAGTACATGGCAACTTTTCGTTTTCTTGAGTAGTTACTTAGCGTGATATTGCTGACATTTCTACCTGTCTGACAAATTTGAATGAAATCTAGGAACGTATTCAGATACAGAGTTATGACCAGCAGAAATCTACTCCTTTGGAAACCAGGCCAAAAAGCAAGCGAGGAAAAAACAAAACACTTCCACCACCAAAAACCTGTGCACTACTTAGGTGCAGCTTGATGCTCCTGCCGTGAATGCTGCTGAGCACAATTACTAGTCAGGTTTGATTGGAAGATTAAATGACAGTCCTTTATTGGACTAAGAAACACACATATTAATCTACCTGTAGGAAATGTCAGCAAATTTTGACACTAGACAAGAGTCCATGGAAGATCCTTTCCTTGTATACGTAGTACATGCAAACAATTAGATATATTTGCTGCATTAGGGTCGCAACATGCTTCTACGTAATGTTTCCCAGTGAAAGACCATGAAGAAATCCATCTACTCCTCAGGATACACCTTCCTGGGTGCTCTAACAGGCCATTCACTTACATTATCTGCTGCAATAAGCAAAGCCAGAGAAACCCAGTCTACTGAGGCTTGGCAAGAGCAGAGGATGCACGGGTTTACTACTTAAATAATTGTATAAATATCAAACAAAGCTTTTTGTTTTAAAGGAAAAGCATCAATTGAGAGAGAAGCCAGATTAAAGCTGCCTTTTTCTGGGCCAACAACAAATACAACAACTGATCCAAAAAACTTGAATACAGAAAGCATTGCCAGGTTCCCGTTTGGATGGATAATGAAGTAGCAATGTGGAAAACGATGCTATGCTGTACTAATATGTAATATTCCAACAGAATGTAATTTGGATGCTTTGATCATGTGAAGAAAAAAGAAATTCCAGGCTTGGCTGTGTGTTCCCAGTGGGGATGGCTGTCTTGGCAAAGCTGAGGAGGAAAAGTCGCTAGGCTCCTTGTGAATCAGCCCATCCATCTCACTGCATCTTACAGCAAGCCAGGAGACAGGGGAGCACTAGCCTGGGTGACTAAGAGGTTGGTGGATTTCTATTCGGATGGTGCTATTCCACGGCACCCTTAGGTTTCAGCAGTTCATGCAACATTGCTAGGAATAGCCAAGGCAGCCCCTGTTTGTTCCTGGCATTTATGACCCCCTTTTGTGATTGAAAAAACAAACAAAAACAGCATAAAAACAGGCCTTAGGTTCTGCTCTGAAAGTGACTGCTGAATAGGACCATTCTGCTTTTGGACTATGTTCTGTTTAGTCCAACAGCAAAAGACTTTGAACTAGGATATAATCCTGCCCTGAGCACTAGAAACCAAGTAACTAACCATTATTTTGCAGTCTCAGGCAGGGTGATGCCCTCGAGCTCCTGGAACTCTGTGTGTTTTCTCTCTGTGTATACTCACCACAAGACTCTCTCATCTACCTAAATTCTGCATCCCTCCCACAGCCTTTTCACTCCAGCTGCTCACCCAACTCTAGCCACTTTCTACGTCAGAGGTAAGAGAACGTGAGATTGTGTGAATGTTTTGAGAAGCCGCAAACACTGACTAAAAACACCAAGAACAAGTCACTCGGCTATTGGCCTTTCAGCACAATGCTGAGAGAAAACGAAATTCTGACCTTAGGCTATTTCATAACCTAACAACGGCTGCATATCTGGGAGAGGTATCTGCTGAAGTCCAAGGAAAGGCTTCCATCTCCTTTTAGAGTTTAGTATATTTAGGTTTTAAACTAACCGAATCTTTCAGAGCGACATATGACTGAGGATGCCCAGACTGTCACCATTAAAAGGTACTGTGCCATTTCATAGAGATGGACATTCAATGCTTTCCAAAAACCAGGAATTTTGAGCTCCAGCAGAAGTTGCATTTTCTCAACAGAGCAGGTCCGAGGTGGTAAGGTCCCTTTTTCCCTGTTCATTCACACTCACTTTCTGGTGTTACTCAGCACCATGACCAGCAAGAGCCAGACAGGCATCCTTGGTTTGGCCTTGGACAGCTTGATCCTTGACTGGTCTCCATGAATCTGAAGACGAACTTCATCAACTTGTAAAATCCGCTTAGTCTGAAGACCTCTTATGTCTGTGGTTTCAGAATACCTCACTTCTAGCACATCCATAGATTTGGTTGGAATATTATCTCAATAACTGCACAAAACAAAACCTGAGAGCTGATTAAAGGCTCGCTGTCCTCTAAAACCAAATTCTTGACAAGTTTCGTTCTATTATAAAGAAATGGGCTTCCTTAAATAATCTAGTGCTCAAAAACCTGATAAATTTTAAAATGATGTAAAACATTTCTTGTGTCAGATTAGAAATTGTACAGAAAACTTCATACGGGCCATCTGTGTTTGACTACTCGGTTATTCCTTTCTTGAGTTCTGGGTCACAAAATTCAATTTGTTTCCTAAGACGGCTAAAAGATCGCTTGGATTTGATCCTGTTGGCTTGGATCTTGTATATCTTGTACAACTTCCTGGCTGTGGAGATGACATGTTGCAGCAGTAGGAACAGAACACTTGGAGAAATACAACCGAGCAGCCTATGGGCACTGGGAGAGTTTTCAAAGGCCATTGCAAATGCACTCAATCCATCATTTGTTTTACATTACTCTGAAGCATGTAAATTCCCTGAGAAATATAAGTAAATCCGGGGGCGGAGGAGAGGGAGGAAAAGCAAGCAAATGTAAATATTTGAAGTCAAAATTAATATCAAAGAAATAGTTATTTGTGGTAAACAGCTATTCTTACACTGAATATTAAATGTTTTCTATTTAAATATAAAAGAAAGTATTTGTTTTATGTAAGCATAGTTGACAAAGGGGAATTTATTTCCAGTAAACACCTATTTTATTTCAATTAGAATAGTCATTCAGTCTGGTAAGTGAATAGAGCCTCAATGTCTACAGTGACTTAACTGCAGCTCTGCGTCACTGCTAGGATTTTGCACAAAAAAACGCAAGTTTTGGGTACACCTCAGAGCCTCAGAGGGCAGAGACTGTCCTCCCGCACAGTGCTGCTTCTAGAAGCGAACCTGAGTCAGTAGATGCCCATCTTTTCTCCTCCAAGATCCCTTTTCTTTCAGAATAGAGGCAAAAGGAGGAAACAGCATTGCTGGCCTGAGCGTTGCTAAATGCCATTACCTGTCACTTCTGACCCCTTGCCTAACAGTGGGATAGAAAGGGAGTATTCAGTTCATCTCTCTGCTCTGCTCTTGGCTTGGGAGATACTTAGTGCAAGAATTCCTGCCATTCCCTAGTTTTATACTATTGATCCTGTAACCCTCCTCACTTCCCTGCCCCCTTCTCTCTCTCTCTCTTTTTGTTTTTTTTTTCCTGTTTTTGTTTTTCTCTCCTCCCCTAATTGGGGTCCCCCATAACACTCTGTTTCACATGGTTTTCTTCTTCTTTCAGTCCCTTCCCCACCGGGAAGGCTTTTAAGGTTTTGTCTGGCCCTAAAAGGACATTGAGTGGAAACATTAGGCAGCACCAGGCTTAGGGAAAGAGCCAGGACAAGAGGATAAGCATGGCTTGCTCCTCCCCACAGCTCTCCAGTTCCTGGAAAATTTGAGCCCAGATTGTCTCTGAACCACCATTTTTAAGTCATTCATAGTCCCACTTTTCCACAGATTTCTGTTAATCCTTTAGACACCTCTCATGATGATTGCCACTGGGGCAAGGAGCTCCACAACTGAATCGCACTCAGTGCAATAAAAACTGTGCCAGGGACAGATGGCATCTTGGCTTCCTCCCTGCTTCTCCTCTGTGTACCCACAGCTGCAAACATTCCTGCAAAAGAGCCGCAAATCCAATCCGTACAAGTACAGATGTCCTGCACTGAGCTCAAACTCAGGGAGAGCATCCAAACACTGAAATCCAGAAGTTAGCTCTGTCTACGGCACTCTCCTGCTTTATTGGAAACATAAATTTGAGAGAATTGAGCTGGAAGATTGTCCAGTTCATCCCTTTGCTCCGAGGCAGGATCTGTTATAGCTAGATCCTCCCCAGAAGATATTTTACCATAGATGTCTTGTCTGAGACAGTGAAGGAGGTTCCCACTCTCTGGAGACAACCTACTTCCATCCTCAAATATCTTTGCAGTTAGGAATTTTACCCCAGTGCTCAGTCTGAATCTCCTTCACCACACTTGAAGCTTAGTACTTGAAACGTTTTTCATGTAATGATTTTTTGCTCCCTTTCCTGCTTCTGGAATGAAAGAGAAAAAACAAACTGCAAGATGCCTGTCTAGGGGAGAAACTCTCCCCATGTCAGTGCTCAGAGCAGGTGGAGTCTCCTCCAAATTATGGCTCATCACTGTTCTTCTCCATACAAATTCTCCACGTCACTATTAGTCTACCAAGGTGGGCAGGAAGCAGAGAAGCTCCCTGTGTTTCTCGGAGCTGCTGCTGAGGATCAGAGCTTATTTCTTGAGGCAGCTGCAAGTGGAGATGCAACTTTCCTTCCTTGGTCCCTCCCTAACTTGGGATGCACATTCACTTCTGCAGCGCTGCAGAAGAACCGTATGGAGCTAACGATGCATGGTCAAACCTCGGCAAGACAAAGCAATGACTATGAATGCAATTCAAGAACTAGTAAGAAAAACCTTGCTAGAACTAAATAGTTTCCGGATTAGAGAGTTCAGGGAACATTATCTTAAGAGGAGTGGACTTGTGAATTGCTTTGATCAAATGAGTTTCAAAGGTGATTACAAACCCGTAAGTGCTTCTCTAAGAAGTATCCTGTGGGATGAGGAAGACCAGAATTTAGGCAGAAGCTTTCTGCTGTACAAAAGCCCAGCCACGGACATTGTCAAGGGATCTGTTGCACTCCATTGTGTCCGTAATCTTCAAATTAAAGCTCCCTAAATCCACAATAGTCTAATAAACCACAAGCTTGTAACAGCCCCTTCAATTTTCCACGTTAATAATCCCTGGATTAGGAGTCCTTTTGCTGATACAATAGACAGAACTGATCTTCTCTATTATGCCAATGACCCATGAATTATGGGGCTGTGTCTCAGACAGTTAGATAATACTTCACTCAGGTCGCTCAGATAGATTTTTCTAACAGGGCAAATTCAGGACTCTCTTTTGGAGGAAAGACACATTGTGGCAGTCTCATTTGGAGGGCTCCTCTTCCTGTTCCTGGGACTACCTGCACACAAAAGCGCAAACTCCTCTTTCGTCATACTAATCCATTTGTTTTTTAATAAATGGCCTAGTCGCTCTTCATTAACAACTATGCATTTCATATGGCATATGAAAGTTGAATAAGACAGGCATGCAGTTTCATAATTACTTAAGTGATAAAA
>JAWLRI010000449.1:2020001-2038931 GCA_034781795.1 Crypturellus tataupa
CTTCTCTATTATGCCAATGACCCATGAATTATGGGGCTGTGTCTCAGACAGTTAGATAATACTTCACTCAGGTCGCTGAGATAGATTTTTCTAACAGGGCAAATTCAGGACTCTCTTTTGGAGGAAAGACACATTGTGGCAGTCTCAGTTGGAGGGCTCCTCTTCCTGTTCCTGGGACTACCTGCACACAAAAGCTCAAACTCCTCTTTCGTCATACTAATCCATTTGTTTTTCAATAAATGGCCTCGTCGCTCTTCATTCACAACTATGCATTTCATATGGCATATGAAAGTTGAATAAGACAGGCATGCAGTTTCATAATTACTTAAGTGATAAAAAGCCCTCCTTTTTCATAATAGGATCTTAAAATAACCTAGAATATTTTATACTGATTTATGGAAAACACTTCTTAACACATTTAAATCACTTAAGAACCTTTTGTTATATCATTTACTATGAAGTACGTGCATCACAGTCAAACCAGAGCGCAGAAGGAAGCAGATGAAGTCACTTCGGAAGAGCTGCCTAAGCCTGTCACCCATAAAACACTCTTCAGCTTTACTGACCAGCAGCACGCAAGCCTTTTCCACAGCTGCCTGATTTCACCTTTGCAAATACCACGGTACCCGGCAGCCCGGGTTTGCGTATGGATGGAAGTGCACTGCCCGCCACGGGCATGGAAAGAAACGTGATAGGTAGGAAGGGACAGATTTTCTCCATGACATTTTCACGGCAGAGCGTGGCCCCCATGGCACATTGTCTGCCGGAAAAGAATGGCAGGGTGATTTTATTTTATTATTATTTTAAGTGTTTACATGTTGAACTTGGTTACAAGGTTGTTAAAGGCAGGGAATGCCTATTAGGTTAGCCCTGCACATCTCCATCAAAGCCCGTCTGACCCATTCCATATCTTTTACAGCCTTTGGTTCAGAATGTTATCACTACTATTACCTGGTACATCAGCAGCTCAGATAGAAAAGGGAGATTTCACTCTGCATGCAGCTGGCTGCTTACATCTCTGCTGCCACATCTCAAAATGCGTTGAGCAAGCAGTAAGTTTTTCTTTTGCTCTTGTTTAGAAGTTAGAGCAGATGATGCCTTTCGACAGGTAAGACTTATGGTCATGATTTAAGGGCTAGGATGGTTCCCCACAAGGCAGGATCTACTGCTCGCTGAAGACGAGTCCTTGCTGAATCTCTGCTTTCCCACACCTGGCCACTGAAGGCCCTTTTTGTAAATCATGCGTAGTATCTATGAGAGTCTATTAAATAAAATAGCCTCAGATAAAGACATTAGCATTGATTCTGGAGCTTCGCTCCACCACTACATTTTTCAGTGTCAGAATAAAGATCAGTGCAGCCTCTGCAGATGATTAAAATTGCAGTCAAAGTGACAGCAGCAGGAATCACGACGGTGGTCACCAGAGGGTAAAGATAAATCTTTTCTTAGCTACAACAAGTAGGTAAGAGAAGCATGGAACAGTAAGAGCTGATGCATTTTTGCTGCTTGCATAGCAGTTATGAAAACAAATGTCAAGCCAAAGTAAGTTTTGTGCTGCTGGCTACTTCATGTGATGTATTTCTACAGCAAAAGCCTGCAATCCCACAAATAACTGGATTCACCTTAGCTGACTGCCTGGTTTTACATCTGTCAGTGTCTTGTCTCTTATTTCATCTTGGTGGAGATTTTCATGATGGACTTTCTTGTCCTTTAGAAGATATCAAACAAGACTCTGAAGTGTCTCTCTCTATATATATACACATATAAATAAAGAAATATATAACTTGGCCTGTGGCTCTTATCTGTGAAACCGGGACTAAGAAATGCGCTACTAACATGCGGGCAGGGTCTGCTGGAGACGTGGGCAGAGGAACACCTGAAGGATGCTTAGGACAAGCCCTGGGCTCATCGTGCTGAAAAGCAGCGAACTGGTGTTTTGGGGCACAGAATAGGGTAGTTTTCAAACGCAGAAACCTCCTTCATGCTCTCGCTCTACACACAACTTGTTAGCAACCTCATGGTTGCAGAAGCAATACGCGAGCAGGAGACAGGAGTGTATGAGCATGAGGGCAGTGCAATTCCTCCTGCCCCCTAAACTTCTCCCCCAAAGTAACAGGAGGATTTAACATGAATTTGTTATTTTTCTGACCAGAGGGCCATTTTTGCCTGCTCTGAGCTACATCCATTGCTACCTGCTCCCAAGGCAAGGGGTACCTTACGCCCATAAGGCATGGTCTAAGCCAGCCCTAAGGTTGGTTCTGTCTTTGCAGCGCAGCTTTATAGGCATCGTGGGGGCTGCAAGCTGTCTTCTGCGTGGAACGAGACCTTCGGCAGTATGATATCCTATCCCACACAAAGCCGGGGCACCGTCCTGCAGCACCAAGGCAGGCTCCAAAGACCGAGGAGGCTTTTTGGAGAGGCTGGGAATGGCTGCAGCAGCCCTGTGGACGGATAGGAAAGGGGGAGCAGCAGGAGGAAGGCAGAGTTGCAGGGAAGATTTCCTTGCGAGCATTCTGCCTTCCTAAAAACAACAAGGAATCCTTAAGGTTTGCCCTTGGAAAGGGATGCATCACTTTTACACTCTTGCAGGAAAAACCCCAGGTCCCCACTGCCCTCACAGTGAGAGCAGGTTTAAAATGCTCCGCTGCTCTCCCTCCTAATCCCTCTCACATGGTGCAGGCAGCAGTGGCGGGGGAGAAGGAGCAAGGAAGGCTTTGAGCCCCGTGCTCCCCCCGCTTCAGAGGCTGGGAGAAGAGATAAATGGGATATTGCACTGGTGCTGGGGACGATGGAAGCTGCTGCAGTGCTGCAGACTATAAGCTCTGTAGCTGCAGCCCTGCAGGGCTTGCAGCCTCCCCCAGCTGCAGCCTGTTCCCTCCAGCTTAACTCTGTTTAAACCCTGGAGAAGAAAAAAAGAAAACCACAAATGGATATTTAAAATACAGGCTCCTGGGCAGCTGCTCGGGAGAACACGCTTGTTCCCAGGGCTTGGGAAGCTGTGACTACAGGGAGGTGACACACACACGTGCTGCCCATACCAGCAGCCCCACTCCGGACCTGGGCAGGAGCTGCTTTCCATCCTTTAAAGTGAATGCCTAATTTTTTCTCCTTTTCTTTTTTTTTCTGTTCATTTCTTGAGAAATATTACTAAAATTATTTGATTTCATAAAATCATAATGGTTGGAAAAGACCTTCAAGATTATCGAGTCCAACCATAAACCTAATACTTGCTACCAGCAGCCCCTTTGTCCTGATGAGCGAACCATTACATAAATAACTTAAAATACTGTATGTTTAACTTCCTTCCAAAAGCATAACACAGGATGGGTAGTGCAGGCTCCCTCAAAGAGCTTTACAAGCGCAAAACGAGGACAGTTTTACAGACTCTATTCTTGTGCTGGATGACTTGCTGCTGCTGTTGCAGCAAGACAAGGGTCTTTTATTGAAATCCCAGCAGAAAAGTAAACATTGGAAATAAAGCTAAACAAGAGGTTAGTTGTTGAGGAAGAGACAGTCATCTGTCAGCATTTGGCAAACAAGCTCTTCAAAGTGGCCTTCTGCAACGCTTGACTGGGACTCCAGCACTCGGATTAAACCACCACAGGCTGAATCCTTTCTACCTAATGAGAGGGCTCCCCGCAGCATCCTCTGCTCTGGAAACTGGCTGCAGTGTTGTCCCTAGAAGCCTTGTTCATTCAGGTTATTCGTTTGCCAATGAATCTCAGGAAAACAAACCTAATCTGCAAGCCTCAGGAGCATCAAAATAGGCTACTGAAGCTGTTTCCCAAGAGAAATAGGTTATTTCCCAAGAGAAATAGGCTATTTCCCAAGAGAAAGCTCATCATCACCTTTTAAAAGCAGCAAGGGGTACCCATCTTCCTACTGTCCATGTCAAAACTTCCCACTTGTCTGTGCCATCCTCTGCCCAAGCTGATGCTTCAGATGACACTTGGAGACATATAGATGGCCAGAAAAGTAGCTGGGTTCCTGACCCAAAGAGCCATCATCAGCAATTTGACATTTGATGGGCAGCCAGTTATCAGTGCAGCTCCTCAGGATTAAAGACTGGGACTAATGGTGCTTAGTGTCCTCAGTAATGATCTAGATAACAGGATGACTCCATCAAAGACCAAGATCAAAGTTCAAGGCTGACACCAGCTCCTGCAGCTGAAACAACAATCTCCACACGTGCTGAGGGTTAGAAAGCAGGTTGGCAGAGAAGGAGCTGCAGGACAAGGTGAACAGCAAGTTGAACCCGTGTCTGCCATGTGCCAAAGGCGGACGTCCTCCAATTCATTGAATTTGTAAGAGCTCAGCTAGCAGGCCAAGGGAAAGGACTATCCTGTATTCCACTTGAAACCTGTATTGGAGCTTTGTGTCCAAGAAGGACACTAATGTAGTGAGTCTGGTGGAGGCCACCAAGATGGCCTAGGGCTGGAGCACAGGACACCCAAGGACACTGAGAGCTGAGCTTGTTCAGCCTGGAAATGAGAAACCAAAGTACAAAGGGGACCTAATTGCTTTCTCCAATTACCTCATGGGTGGCTACAGGGAAGAAAAACGTCTTTGGTCCTGCTTTGAGCCGGCATTGCCCTAGATGACCTGCAATTTTTCCTTCCAAAAAGGAAAGGAAGGAATTAATTATTCCATGATTATATGAAATCATTCCAGCTGAGTATTGTTTCCAGAACACAACATATGAGGTAACCTACTCCTGGAGAATGTGCAAAGCCCAGTTTCACTGATAATTCTCCCAAAAAAGAAAAGTCACAGGACTGCTTCTCATCTACCAAGTCCTTTCCTTGCCTCTGGGTGACTTGCCAACTCAAACAACTTCCTCACATGGGTAAGATGCAGCAAATACATGACCCATATCTGTAATTAATCTTGAGGGTGTTTAGATATTTCAGAAGTTTAGGGCACCCTATGTCCTTAATAAAAACAAAAAGCAAAAACCATCCCAACCCTTCTTGAAATCAAGCAAAACCTAAAGCAGATGGGTAGACAATGGTTGCAAAACAAACAAATATTCCATGGCTCAGCTAAACTTCAAGTAAGCTCAGCACTAAAAATCTGCATAAACAAATCTAGTGTGTTACCTTTGGCAATCTACATGACCTCAGTTTTACTATATCATTCCTGATCTTCGCAATCTGCTAATCAAAAGTGACTATTCGGGTTCTTATCAAAATAATCCTCCAAATTACTTCAGCTATAAACCCTGGTTGAGACTAAAATATCAAGTGCTCGCGTATTTGAAAAAGTGCCTTTTCTGCATACCCTACTTCAGTTCCCTTGTGTCCACAGATAAGCCAGACTGCGGTATAATGTAAAGTGTACGAAAACATGGGAAGCGGCCTGCCATCCCCATTTTCCATTCTGTTTTATCAGAGTGACACAACTTGACCTCTACAAGAGCAAGACAAAACCCAGCGTGCTCAGGAAACAGCCAGACCAAAGGACACTCCACAGACGTTTCACAATGATTGAGACGCTTTTTCTTCACGAGGTATCGTGTTCTCTTGAGCCCATTTCTCCTGCTCTCTGATATTTACCAGCAACATAACCGCTGACCCAAGCAACCAACTTTCTCCCCTATGCCACAGTCCATTGAAGCTAACTTGAAGCCAGGTATACCGTTTCTCAAACGCGTATCTTCTCGCTGTAAATTTTTATGGTATTTTGGTACCAGCCTCTAGCAAACAGTTTAAGCTTCAGCATATTAATCATAAACTCCTCCACACACTGTCAGTGCTGACCTTGGCATGCAATTATTTTGTGTTGGAGCCCCCTTGAACAAGTCTGTAAAAATTCCCTTCATCTCCCAAACTCAGGGGGCAGACAGGGTTATGGTGAGGTGTGCTGAGACTATTTCCTCTGAAGATAACTGGGTACAGACATCTTTTAGTATTAGCATTTCTAAATTGGAAGGTAAGAGAGTATGAAAACAAAGCCTAAGCCATGTAATATTAATAGCACTGAAGATAGAGATGACATAGACTTTTTCTGGTCTTTGCTATAGCTGCAATGGAAAATGGTTGGGAAAAGATCTTTCTGGAGGTTAGGATGGATTTTCATGACACAGAATATTCCTGACAGTTTCCTGATCCTTCTGGGTTTTTCTGGATGATTGTGAAAACTCAGTTTATAAGAGGAATGAATCTGCCCCTCAACATTGGCCCAGGATCCCTTAACCAGGTTTTATTTGCTGCTACAGAACACCTCTAGACCGTTGCCTGTAATCATACACGTTGCACAAATCCACATGGAGCTCCTTTAATCTTCAAAAGACTTTTCCCTCTTTGATTATGAGTTTATCAGTAGCACATAAAAAGGCTGCAGACACCAACTCCATTTAATCTTAATCATTTTGACTGCATGTATATAACCAGCAAGTGTCCTTTATTTTCTATCCAAGTATTTATTGAGATAAACTGCTTTAGCTCTTCTAGGAGACAGCCTTTCTTGGCAGGTGTAACAGGATGAGTTTCCAAAGACATCAAGAGCCATCACAGTCAATAAACTACCTGTGTTATGACTGTTCCCCTCAAGATGAACTTTCAAATACTCCATATCTCATGTTGATCCAAATAACAGCTTTTTAAACATGTGGCATCTTTGCATGTGGCTTAACTCCGAGACCAGGTTTAAGCAAAGGTGTATGAGAACAAATGCAGTTAAGTTTGGAAGTAGAGCGAGGAAAGGACATTTCTTTTGACTCGAGCAGAGTTGAAAACAGAAAGGGGCCAGAGACGCAAAACCAGAAGGCATCATCACCCTGCACCAACAGATATACTCCATATATTAGAAGGAATGTCATTTTTGAAAAGGAGAACTGACAAATACTGTAGAATTCTTGCTTTATATGAACTCCATGTTAATGGGGAATTACTTCCCGTTTGTTACAGATTTCAGCACTGAAATTATGAGTCTTTCTTGCCAAATTTGGCAGGAACGTGACTCCAAGTGAAAGGATTTTGAAGACTCCAGTTCTAATATAACACTGCAGCAGAGCTTGCAACCAGCTTGTACATGTTTGGGGCTACCCAGCACTGCAGATTGTTGTTTTATCACATGCAGCTGACTGAAAAAAAAGAAAAATAAAATACTCCCTCTGCTCCCCCACTCTAAAACCATTTAAACTACATTTAAGTTACAACAATTCCGGGAACCTGGCTGGGTGGAGGGAATTGGCAGAGTAGCTTCTACTGTGCAAAATGTGGAGGGACAGATGTTCAGCTGATGGTTCGAGCAGATACAGCGGTGACACGAGGATGACAGCTCTATTAGGTTTCAAGAAGGGATGTGTCACTCGTGCACCAGGCCACTCTGCATCTTCATAAAAAGCACTTTTTATGGGGTGAGACAAGAGATATCCTGATAAAAGTGACACAAGAATGCTAGCCAGCCATAATCATGGACTTGATTAAAGATTTGCTGGAAATCACATTAAATGGGGGCTCAGATTTGCAGATCTGTGGTATTCCCACTTGGCAAGGCTGACCATGGAGCAGTAGGGCCTTTCTCCTTCCAGCTCACCAATTCCTAGTGGATCTTTTCACCTTGTATTTGCACCCAAGTTGCTCAAGGAGAGGTTTGTTGCTCTTTTCAGTTGTAGAGGACTCTCTGTTCCCTGCTACACAATAGGCATCTAGGGAACATTCATGTCAGAAAGAGCAACGCCGCAATAGTACTGGATTGCTCATGACAAAAACAGGGGTGGAAATCCATATGATCCAGGAGGCAGAAACAGCCTCATCTCCAGTGGTGGCTGCTATTAGTTTAAGCTACCTCAGTCCTTGCTGTTTGTATATGACCTTTTGCCACTTCAGCCTGTATTTCCTTTTTAAATGGGTTTTTCAGCTCGAGTCCCAGGTGTTTCTTTCTTCAGCTGACACTCAGGCTGTGCATCATGTAACCCATCACGACTTGGCAAAGGTTTCCTGGGTCACTGGATGAAGATCCTCAGGTCCAGATTTTTGCTATTAAACTTGTCAGTCACTCAAGTCCTTGGAGATTGCAGGAGCAGGAAAATTGAATCTAGAGATCGAATCATCTTGCTTTTTTCTCCCCCCTTAAGTACACACATGGTCTTGTCATCTGGTCATTTTGGTCATTGTTAGTGACAGTCCTCAAAAAGCATTAGACAAAACCAAATTTCTCACTCTTGCAATGAGTTAAATATCCATGTGAGCTTCCCAAATTATGACGACTTAGTCTGTTCACTACATTGCTATAGCGAATATTTAGGTAGCATTTGCATCAGTGCAATTGAAAAACTAAAGTTAAAAGTTCAGTTACTGTCAAGTTTAATTACAGTTTAAAGTTAAAATACTCAGAAAAGATGATTTATTTTTATTTGTCCTGGAATAACATCAAAAAGTTACTTACTTCATATTCCACTGATAGGAAACTCAGATTCCTAAAAATTTAGGCCAGTGATTGAGAGCGCAGAAGGAGAATTTGAAGAGCCAGGACTACCTGGAAACATTTGCACCGTGCCTGGAGGGGAAGGTAACACCGATCCAGGGCCCCTGACCCGTAGATCTCAATCCTCAGCCCCGCGACAGTCGGTCATTAGGAAGCACAACATTTGCAGAGCCCCTAGAGATCCAGCACAATGCACGTACCCTCGGCAGCTATGGAAAAAAATGACACCGCTCTCTGAGGGGCAAAGTTCACTTCTGCTGTGCAACGAGAACAAAGGCCCAACTCCATGAAGACTTTTGCTTCACCAGTTGCATTCTTCAGCAATCTCATTTCTGAAAAAGGAAGCACAGGAGAACTAAGAGCAAGAAATCCAGACAATCCTTCTTGCTCGTGAAAAAGAGGAAAAGAAATAGCCTTGCAAGAGAGCTGCACAGCATGTTGTGCTATGAGGATCCAGAAGGTATTTTGAGAGTAGCTACATAAAAAATACGAGCAAAATTTGAGTATCTCTGCTGTAGACATGCAGTGTCTGAAAAGAAAGACAACACTGGTGGTATTTAAATGAGAATAAACAGCCAAGACTTACTTTCAGGTGTGATAATTCAGCTGCACAATTTTCTGTTGTCTGATCCAAGATTTCTTGGAGCACTTGATCTTCACTTGAAAACCTGCTTCAAGCTGTGCAAGCTTCTGTAGTATAGATGACTCTGACATTAACGGAGAAAAAGTTTGTGTCACGAGGCTCGATTCCCTAGGAAACGAGCAGCAAAGGCCAGGATTTTGGAGGGGGAGGTCACAGTCAAGGGGTTAAGGAATATTGCCAGCAGTCCTAGATGGTTTGACTTCTATTGAAAGTCAAAATATGCCCAGTTTGTCCAGTTAAAAAACAAAAAAAATTCATTGGCCAGCACTTTTGTCAGTCCCAACAAATACGACAAACATCATCTTATGCTGATGAACAACTACATCCAATCAGGCTTAATGGCACATGCTGTTTTGTCTCGAGTGAAGCAATCGATCTGACATCTTATGTCAGGACTAAACATTCATGCCAAGTTAGAGAGGAAATATCTGAAGGAGTTCAATCTGACAAGCAAGATGAGGAGTTTCAAAGACATTTGCTACACAGCTTCATATGGTAGAAACCAACTCTGCCAATACACAGCAGACTTTGGACTTTTCTCCATACTCCCTGAAAATGGATTTACCAAGAGAATTATACCCCTTGCTCACCATGTTCTTGTACCCTTCTACCACCTTGGGGTCTCTTCTACTACCTTGAGGGCTGGATCAGTTCTTAGTCTCTCCCACCCCTTCCAATGTTTTGCTGAACCCTGGCGCTGGAAAAAAGAAATCTGGTTTTCCTGTAGGTGGTATAGACTTAAATGTGTCACATCTGCTTTGAAGAAATAATAATTTTATGTCATAATAAAGCCTGGAAACCTAAGACACCCACCCTGGTCACCCAAGGAGCCCTTTCCTGACCAAAGGAGAAGGGAGGCAGCTCCATGAGTGCCGTGGTTCTTCAGCTGGACTAGCCCACCTTCCAGAGCTGCTTAATCCATCTCCTGTTGAGAGCCTGGGGCAAGTGGTCAAAGGCAGAGGAGCCTCAGAAGTTCCTCACACCAGGAGGAATAAACGTGGCTCCATTTTTGATCTTCTGCAATTAGAATTTAGCTAAATTTCTAGTTTAAACTTCTAAACCAGTCCTAAAGCTTAGACCAGCACATAGTGCTGAGGCTAACATGGCAATAAGGATTTCTGCACACCAATCCTGTTGTTCGCCCACTGCTATGCTCTCTCCTGGCACACATCCATTCCCATTTATTACTCTCTAAATTATAGTTTTTATATAAGAGTTGTACAACTGTAAAGCTGTGTTTACTTGCATATTTCACGCACTGCTCCACCAGTGCTGGTATACTAAAGAAGCCAAGAGCTTAAGCACAGGAAATATTGCACAAAGTGTCAAGGTCAGTTTAGTAGCGAGTTCCTTTTCCAGACTGGGTTATAGGAGAAAGGTAGTCCCACAGGGAGACGTGAACATATGTACAGAGTAAATTCTTGATGCTTCATGGAGGAGCTTGGCCAAGATACATCTCCGGCTAATAGCCCAAAGTGGAAAAAATTTCTCATACGCAAAATAAACACTCAGTTTAAAAGTTGAACTTAAAGTCTCTTCTGAAGAGACAACCAGACCACATTACTTATTTCATGGACTAAGTAGCTAGATGAACAGCTAAGTAACAAAGTTAGGCTGAAAAAACAATAAAACTAAATAATTCTGTATCTCACTCCTCTCACCTAGCTATACACACGGCACGAGGAATCAGCCACGAGGCACTGAAAGGGATATACTCTCTGCATGCCTACCTGTCATGAAAACCTTCACCATTTTAGAGTAAATAAAGCTGGAGGAGCTTTGTGGGGACATCGTTAGGTGGTTAAGCTTGTCCCTTTTCTCAAATAGATAAATAATCACTGAGTAGAAGGCCTGGTTGTGCACACTGATAAAAATTATATCAAAGTGGAAGAAATTCAAACCCAAAGATTTTCTTCTAACATTCGGGGAAGGAGAAAAAATACTCAGAGGAAGGGGAAGGGTTTGTGTTCCTCACCATCTTGGAAGCACTGGACTCTATCCCAGTCAGGACACTTGACCCCCTGGGAAGGCCTGGAACATAAGTGCCTCGTACTCTAACTCCCATAAGGAGTAGTGGCATCATGTGGAATGAAAATATTTAGGTTTTTAATGAAATATTATTGTGCTCACAGGAAGCAGGAGCTCAAGCAAAAACAAAAAAATATGTCTCATTAAAGCAGCCCAATTTGCTATTGAGGAAACTATTTAAATTAGACTTTTTTACCAGCCACAATAGAGCGTCATTTCTGCCTGTATTCTGCATGTAATGCCTCCACAAGGAAAATAAATATCCTAAGTCTTTTCCTCATATGAAATGCTTCCTGTAGTGTGGTATCTCAAGAAAACTGTTCTTCCTCTTTTTTGTATTGCAGAAAGTTATACCCACTTAGAGCAACTGAGATTTGGCTCTCAAACTTTGGGAAATCAAAAACACACACAGCAGATGCAATTCTGTCTCGCAACAGAAATAAATATTAGACTTACTATAGGAATGTCCCCGTGGACAACTTTTCTAGAAATATATTTCCACTGGAATTCAACAGATGCTTTGAATTTGAGTCTGCTTGCTCTCAAAATATAAGACAGCCATATTCCACTATCACCCCTGTTCTCATATCAATTTATAAACTGTTGAATGAAATTGGGAATAGAATCGATGTCTTGTTCAGGATTAACAAAACATTTGGAAGAGCTCGGCCTGCCCTATTTTGTTTCTGTCACTCAGACACAATCATTAACCACTGCTAAGGAATCACTGCCTAGTTTCTAGGGGTTGTAATACAGCTATTAAAAGCCTTTTGGATCCAAACAGTAGTTTTTTGACACCAATCTGTTTCTCCAGCTCTTGACAGGCACCACATAGGCAGGCATTGAAAAAGAGCTACTTATTTGATGAAGTTTTTAACCAAGGGATCTACTGGTAGCAAAAAGCTTAAATAACTTCACTGTTTGAGCAGGATTTAGCTCGGAGCATGAGCTGTATCTGCCCCTCACGTACCACCATGAGATTAAATGTTCAGCATCTTTAATCATTCCCTACATTTTTTGAAACTTGGGCAAAACTCAGGCCTCTCAAACCTTGTTTGTAATCTTGGGCAGCAAACAATGTAGAAGTTAATGTGCATACAGAATGTATATTTAAAACTCCCTATTTTCCTCTTTTGTTAAAAGAATCCAAATGAAAGTAGAACTATTCTCTGCTCTTTGGGTCATCTGTCAAAGGGAAATGTCTCTGAATGCCACCAGCTGTTTTGTTTCCTAATTAGGAGATTGGTTGTTATTGCTACTTGCAGAAAAATATATTTTACTGATAAGTACGGAGTAAATATTTACACCTCTTAGTTCTAGCCAAAGGAAAATATTTCAGAAATAACTTTAATCAGTTGCTACTCAACCTGCTAGCAGCGTAACTACTTAAAGTATCATGAACACTAAAGAGAATCTGCATTGAGAACTAGGGAGTCTTCATCCTTTCTTTATCCTCAGAGACAGAGAGACTCTAGCTCAGATTTTAGGGGTCTTTGGTTTTGTTTTTCCTTCAAAATCATAATTGTGCTGAAATGAAAACGCTGTCAGTGAAAGCAGGATGACTGCTGTCTGTATTACCTTATGGGTGTTTATTTTGCTCTGCAAATGAGTTTGTTTCAGCTGTGCTTCTCTGTGAATATAATTTGTTAGCAAATGTCTGCTAGGAATTTCACACAAACAAGGTCTTAAGCAAATATTGGAGCATACAAATGAGACAATATTTACATTCACAAAATATATACTTGAAAACTAAGTCTGGATGCCACAGACACTTATCCCAGGTTAACTTTATGCATGCCAGTGATGTGAGACCTCAGGACCACTCAGGTGTGTAAATGAAGTGACTCACATGTGACTTTTTAGAAAATAGCACGAGTTTACATTATTTTATTTGAGAAAAACACTCAGTTCCACCCTTCATTTTAAACACAGCTTTAGGTCTCAGCAAAATATGCTAAAACACTTAACTGCACAAGGGTGAAATCTGACTCAGGGACTCCACGAGATAAGAAAAAGCTAACACAGAATGATTCACTCACAACTGGAAAGTTACTTACAATTATATAGCAAAACATATGTATTATTTACATTGTTACTGAGCAAAAGCATGGCATGTGGATCTTATTTTTCACTAAAAAAATGAAGCAAATTCAACAGAAATCCAGTAATTTATATGGATTGCTCAAAGGACATATCTGGAATATTCCTAAGAGTAAGGGCTGGGTGGAGAAATAGAAATCTTTACAGTATCTTCTATGGAGAAGTTAAATGATTCCTCAGCAGATCTTTGCACGTTGAGGTCATGTTTGTCCCTGAAAGTTTATATGCCCGATCAGCTCTGCTTTCCGATGAACTAAAGATATAGAGAAATCGAGAATATGAATGGGAATTGGTTACATTTAAGAGAGACCTGGTGTAACCATGATATGGTCTCCATCGACCATGATATAGTTCCGTTCAATAAGTCTACAAACCAAAATGATCTTGAAAGGCAGCAAGCCTTAGAGACAGCCCTCGATCCAGCATTTGCAGAGCAAGGTCACTACATTCTGGTAAAACTTTTCCAACTTTATTGGTCATTACACATGCAGTGCAGATGTTTAACTGTCCTAATGGATTAATGCTGTTGGAAGAGCAGCTTATGCTCCCCAGCATACATCTGTAAGCATAAAAACTTACTGTAAATATGGGCTGTTTTATGCTGGAGACATTGCTAATATGAGATATCAAGAGAAATTTAAAAGTTTCCCTTTCTCCTCATGTAAAAAAAAGACTTTGGAAAAGCTGGAGTGCACACATATACACAGAGGTAGATTTCACTGATGTCAGTGAAAATTTGGGTAAGGAAGTATAAAAAAACTACAAAAATCAAGCAGAAAGCTAGTTTCAAGATTTCTATGCAGAAAAGCCACCTTGGTAGCCAGTTACCTTGCGACTGTGCCATGTATTTGAGCCAAGCGTGAATAGCGCAGGTCTAATTAGGCCTGCTTTACACACACTTGGTACAGAGAACTGATTAAACATGAGTAACTAGTGAAAACAGGTGTGCTGTGAACAGCAATAACCACAGGCCCATCCGATAGGTTTGACTCCAAAAACAGCAAATAAAAAACTGTTTGGAAACTTGATATCTTTTAGAATCTGCCTAAATATTTTAGCTTGAATGATTATGTTATCACTGGGAACAGCCTCTTTAGGGCCTGACAGTGGCAGAAACCCTACCTGGCTCAGGACAGAGACTGGCGTGATAGGACACCACTGTGTCACGTTATTACAGGTGTCACCAAAGCAGTTATTTAAGCTTGGACTGCCAGTGCATCCACATACAACTGAGGAAATGCTGAGTCTGTGATATGTGGAACATCTGGATCCTTGTAATATGGGCAAGAGCAATGAATTGGCATGCCTGGCGAGGCCGGTTGCCAGGAATATATCCTAACAGGCTGTCAGTGCATGTGATCGAAGCCCAGTGCTAACACTTTGAGTGCTAAAGCAACCACTGGAGTGCTGAAGATGGTGGGTGCAAACCCTGAAATAGGTACTGTGATATTCAAAAGAAAATGGGAACCCCCAAAAATCATTATTTTGCTATTCTCAAATTCTACACTGCTTCACAGAGCAGGATGCCACACAGTAAAGGTGACGTTTCCTTGCACTGCAAGGGAAAGGACCAAGCAGTTAAGAATCTGCTAAGTGTAGCCCCTTGACTGCAGTTGAACATCACTCAGTACTCAGAGGTTTTTTTCTCTCCAAGAGTATTTGCATCCTCACAAGTGCAAAGCATGGCTTTCAAACAGCATCTCAGCATTTGTTTCGCTTGAAAACTTTCACTAGGAAATGCAGATCTATAGGTCTACGCTCACGAAAGTTCAAGTTTTTGAATTCTGGGATGAAAAGACTTCCAACCAGCTCCAAGTTAATAGGTATCTATTATCTGTCATCACTTCCCTGCCCTACAGGGCAACTGGAGCAGATTAGCCCTCTTAGTCTTCCAAGGAACCTGGTTGTGCCAGAAGATACTAGCCTAGTTTGTGCCAAGCATCTCCAGCTCTACCCACACAAGCAGATAAGGAGAGTGTTCTGAACAAGGCTATGGCACAGCCACAATATTAATTTTCTCCTTCAAGTTCCTCCCTGTTTATCCTTGCCCCTCCTTTGCTCTACACCGTATTCCCTCTCCATGCCCATGGACAAGGTGATGGAGCACACGCTGGATAAGCGGACCACGAGGGAGAGTGAAAACTGGCTGAACTGCTGAGGAGTGATCAGTAAAATGAAGTCCGTCTGAAGGCCAGTGACCAGTGGGGTCTTCCAGGGGTCAATATTGTGCAATATCTTCATTAATGACAGGAATGAATGCGCACTCAGCAAGTTTGCATATGATACAAACTGAGAGGACGGATACACCAAGTCATGCTGCCATTCAGAGGGACAAATGGACAGAGAAGGACTTCAGAGAGGGCCCCGACAGCTCCAACTCTTCTGGGAGCTGCCTGCCGTATGCAGAAGCAGCGCATGGCCAGCACTTGAAGTCTTTTATTTCTGCCACCTGACGCAGCAAGCTTTGAACTGCATATTATACATGGTGATCATTTTTCCTTTCCTCCCCGCAACAGAATAGACTGTTGACTTCATTCAAAATAATGAAATCGGACAACAACGCTATTAAAAAATTCCATGTCGCTGCAGTTTGAAGGCATTTTCTAAATAGATCAAAAAAGCACAACAAGCCAATGGCTAAATAACATCTCAGATGACTGTCTAAACAAGACATGTTTTGCTCATTTTCATCTGTGTAATATGTACACAAGCAATGATAATGATGGCAAGGAAACAATTTCTTTAAGTACTGTGTGACAGAGGATAATAGAATAAAACAGCCATTGTGGAGTGGGATTAAGATCAGATGGCTGCCCCAGAAGAAAATCCTTAAGATGTGGCTGGACAAACAGCAGACACAAATATATGCAGAAATTCCACCAAGCACTTTATTAGCTGGGCCATTCAGTGAATGGCAGCTGATAAGGTTTTCAATAACACGGACACTGCTAGTTGTATAATGCTCTGTAATCTAAACATAATTAAAAGCGTTAACAATTTTGTAGCCTTTATCTGAGCACATTTTTCCCACATGCTTTAGGTGACCAGGTCATAATCCAAAGACAAGCAACTCTCTTGTTTTACACTATTAGTCGAGCAAATGGCAACTTTTTTTCCTGGGCACTAAGGTCATTGTACCCCAGGCAACGCCGCTGCTTGGTATCTTCCCCAAATCCAGGATGCACCAAAACAAACACAGATGGATTACATGTTGTCTATTAGCTCATTTCTTGCCCTTTCCTCAGATGCCAAAAAATAATTAAACAGCATTTGTGCACAAGTGGTGGTAATGCATTCATATAATTCAGCAATTATCTTGTCAGCTACCTTTATTAGATCCTCAGTACTGTAAATTGCTTTCAAGTATGTGCTACGTTACTCTGTGATGCTTCCTGCATCAGCTTCTGCAGCTGAGAGCTCAGAGATAAGCTTTAATGGTTAACAAATTTGGGTGAAGTTTAGGAATTATTTATATTAAGTTTGATATTCGTTCCTTTTAAAGTCAAGGAGTAATTCTTTCCTAGGAAGCTAACTGTTCTTTTTAGGGGTACAAAGATACTTTCAACCTTCCCTAGATACAGGGCAAAAACTCGAAGCACAAAAGAGACACACTCTGTAGAGAACATGACTTATCCACCAGAAGTGACTGCAATTTTGTATTGCAAGTGACTGTATTGCAATTATGATCTTACTCTCCCCCAAAATACCATCTTCTCTAGCCTCGCAAATACAAAAAGCTACAAGAACAGTTTGCAAAGTGCTTGGCTAGCTCCGTTTCTCTCATTTTTAAGGGAAGATTTATCTGTCTCCAGTTTCCAATACTTACTGACACACTGAGATAGACCATAACAGCAGCAAAGCCAAGCCTATGCTGTCATGCTGAGATGCATACAGTGCATATGAGCCATTAAAAACTACTTCAGTGCTACTCAGAGCACTGAGGGATACTTAGAAGATAATTACTAGCTCACTTTAATTGCAAAAATTTCTCATGAGCCAGGATAATTGAATGCACAATAAAACTATCTGAACTGTTTGATCATTAAATTCATGCTATGAAACACAACTAACGATTGAAAAGATTTTGGGGGTACATATTACTCTTTCTGTAACATCTAGAAACATGCAAAAAGTTTTATTTCCTGGAATACATACAACTACATATGCTGGATGCAAGAAAAATACAGATGGGTGAAAACTGAGAAGATATCCCAGGGAGAGCACGGAGACAGGCAATTTCAAAAGATTGGTTAATGCCTTTTCCATCATGAAAAAATGAAGGACAAATGTGGGCATATTATGCTTCATTTCACCATCAGTAATAATCACAACACTCAATTTTCCAATGCCCAGTTTCACAACACTGGCAAAGTAATACACAGCAGAGACTAACATCCTCCTTGCTTGATAGTCCCCATGTGATGCTGTGCACAAAAGGACAAACTCGGAGCCAGAGACAGCCTGGCATTTGAAATAATGTCCCCAAGTGTGGGATCTCAAGTCTCCAGCAATCCCAGCTGCCTAAACAGGTATTTGGGTGCATCAGGTTTTGGGTGACCATGCAGGATGGGGCACACAGGCAACAAGCAGAAACTGAAGACCTCCAAGAAATGGGGAAGAAAAAAAAAAAAAAAAGAAAAAAAAGATTGTATTTTCCCTACTAAGGGTAGAACAGCAGACAACAGCAGACAAAATACCAGTTACTGGTATAAGGGGAACCTAGAGCTGAAGGTCCCTAGAGTTAGGGATACCCAATTGACTATAGCTCCTCGAGGAATAGACCAGCTATGGGATTATGGGGATAAATTTAATACCAGACGTCTCCAAAATTCAGCTCATGGATTTAGATATAGGCTCTTCTCCAAACATTAGAGCCATCAGCAAAGCTTAAATCATGAAAAACCACAGCAGAAAGGCAGTAAAGTCACATAAACATACAGACAACATGTTTTTAAACTTGAAAATTAAGTAAGGTTCAGAACAAAGTTAACAAGAGTTCATCACTTCAGATATGAGGAAACAGCATTGTTTGAATATCTGATGGATATTTATGGAAGTTTTGTAACAATATCACAGGGTTTCCCAATTTACAAATGATGTGATATTACATTTTTGAGATGGGCTAAATGATTATGTGAATTTTACTAGGGGCTTCTATAGATTATCTGCATCTGGATGATTTGAATGGAGGAATGACCTATCACTAAATTAGACCAAGGATTTTCCCCCTCCCTTCACTCCTCTTAAAATACTCTTCTTTCTTATGCTTTTTCCACTGGGAAAGAAAAACATGACTGTGGAAATAGTCTGCTGATTAGGATAATAGCTCAAAATTTAGCAACTATGGCAGTGAATTCCAGTCCCATTCCAGAATGACTGTCCTTGGAGAGACCTGCAAGCGAGGCACTGACTTGCTCTGAATTCTAAAGCCTGCTTTTATAAATGACTTAATGAAAAACCTTCACGACTTGGGTTCTTATCTAAAATTGCTTGCAGACATTGATGCTTCTGGAGTCCTAAGTGTTTTAGAGAAATCTCACTAGGACAATGCCAAACCCTTCCTTTTATGGCCCAGAATTCTTCAAATTAGTCCGTGACAGTCTAAATAACTGGGACAAGGAGTAATGGGTACAAGTTGAAATATAGGAAGTTCCATCTCCATGTGAGGAAGAACTTCTTTGCTGTGAAGGTGCCCGAGCCCTGGCACAGGCTGCCCAGAGAGGCTGTGG
>JAWLRI010000449.1:2039031-2064702 GCA_034781795.1 Crypturellus tataupa
TGGACATTGAAACCCAAGCAGTTCCATCTCCATGTGAGGAAGAACTTCTTTGCTGTGAAGGTGCCAGAGCCCTGGCACAGGCTGCCCAGAGAGGCTGTGGAGGCTCCTGCTCTGGAGATCTCCAACCCCCCTGGATGCCACCCCGTGCCCCTGCTCTGGGTGTCCCTGCTGGAGCAGAGGTTGGACTGGATGATCTCTAGAGGTCCCTTCCAATCTCAACCATCCTGTGATTCTGTGAACTGAAGAAGTGTCTGCCATGGTTGGTTCATAGCAAGCAGCCAGAGAAGGCCAAATGAGCCTGATTTATTCAGGAGAACATTTCCTGGAGCAAGGTTCTTGTTCATCCTGGAACTGGAACCATCAGGGCTTACTGGGACCCTGGCTAAAGGCTGGCTTCTCCACTCCGTTACACAGACACGCCAAATTCACAAAGACATCTAGCAATAGATTATTTTCTTTATGATATTTTGAGTAGCTGAAAATATAGATAGCGTTGTTCTTGTACCACGTTAAGTGCTGCTAATCCCAGAGCCACCGCTTCCTCTGTTTGTGTGCGGAGGAAATATTGCTGGCAAAACAGCCCAGTTTTTTCCTTAGGGCCTGTGTAAGCAGCAATCGTTCAGCATTGCAGCAAAAATCCCGTTTTATGCAGCAACAATCCCATTTTATGATACCACGAGCATGGTTATCACGACGAAAATCATCTCCACCAGCTTGCACCCAGATTTTTAAGCTCAAATCTGAGCTGTACTGTGTATCAGCCATAAAATGTCATTAGTAATTGTAGTTTTGTTAGCACAATGGTTAAGGTATTGCAGTCACTGTGACCCAACACTCGTTGATGCCGCCTACACGAGCTCAACAAGTTGGATGAAACATCCTCCTGGAGGGTAAAACATACCCTGGTGCGACTGTCCTCCGTCCTACCCAGCTAGGTGAGGTGCTAAACCTCCTCTTAGGGATTCTGCAGCATGGAAGAGGGGTTAAGGGGAAAGAAACCACCGTTGTGGAGCCTCTGCTAGAGGTCAGCTCACACATGCTTCCCTCTATGTATCTGGCAGCCCCGGAGAGGCAAATACATAATCACAGCGGTATGCGATCCGTATGGAAAGTTCAGAGCAGATACAATTACACCACCAGGAAGCAAATAATCAGCGCTCATTTGCAAAGAGCTGCATTAGGAGGGGACAGTCGTATGCCTCCCCAATGATTTATAAGTTACAACTGCAATTACCTCTTTGAAACGGCCCAGAGAGCTACGGCCCCTCACCAAATGTGCATACAACCCCCGGATATCATTTCTATCCTCCTCTTGGCGGTGAGGAAAACAAATGAAGAGGATTATTTCATGCTAGCAACAAAGGCTTTGCACAGAGGAGAAAATATTCATATTAAGTAGTTTCCAAAAGTGAAGCAGCTTTAGATGTAACACTCCTACCTTTGAACACAAGGGAAAAAAACAACCAAACAATAACAACAAAAAAGCAAACTGAAGATCACATCTAGTTGATGTAAATATCTGCCCCAATGTCAAGACAACCTCAGGGTGGGCATTACTGGAGGCCCTTATCCAGGTAGGAGAAGGCTCTGAAGATCCAAGCACTGGCACGGGTCTCACCTGGAGCTGTTGGTTTATGTTTGTGCATGAAGAACAGCCAGAAAGAGACACAATCAGTTAAATCAGAATCAGTACAGAGAAACAAAGAATAAAAGTTTCCAAATTAGGGACCGTTGCCCTCAATAACTGAGGGCACAATGCCAAAGACTTCTTGTTGGTGACCTGCATTTTCACTCTTATTATTTTGGCTCTCTTCAGTTTACAGCAAGGACAGAAAGCGTCCCTAATGTTTTAAAGCAAACAAACATTTGCCACTGCTGTTTCCCCACATCCCTGCCCAACTTTGGCACTGACAGGCACTGTTTCCCCCAAGCCACCCACACTGTGTGTTCCAGGGGCTTAGGAGGGGCTTCTGCATTGCACAACGAAACAAGTCAGGAGCTGGAACTGGTTGAACAAAGAGAGAGTGGGGAAATAAAAAAATAAATAAATAAAAAGAAGGATCAGCTACAAGTCATTTCACATCCTCAGCCTGAGGGCTTATAATATTTCTGAGCATTTAAAACCAGAACCACCTTCATGAAATTGAGAAAGAGGGCATCTCCTCTGCCTGAGGGACCAGCTTCCCTTTTCCTCCATGTCACCACCCACATCAACCATTTAACAACCCAAATCTGACATCCTCTGACATATCATGAAAGCCAGTTCCAACCATACAAACATCCCCAGAATTTATGGAGACTCCATGCAAGAAAAGGCGACCGGTTCAACCTTCCCAGAGTAGAGTCATGGCCAATGGAGAATTTGTACACCATGTAGTGTATGGCGAGTTCTTCTTGCCAAGTGTGATCATAAGGAAGAGGACAATAATGAATGGATTTAATAAGAAATTATACAGGACAAAATTAGTTCTAGGTACTAAATAGTGCATATTTCTCTGTTCTACAAGTATTTCAGAGTCATCTACAAGTGAAACAAACTAAAAGACTAATGAAATACAAAAAATGTGCAAAATATGTCCATTTGCCAGGGAATACATGTATTCTTATCTGAAGACCACGGAGTCAGGAGCTAACACTAAGGCATGAAACAAAGAGCCCCGTATACACAGAGCAAAAAGCAGAGCTCCTGTCCCTGACAGATGGTGAGGACAGTGGAGCGTGTTTCATGGGTCCCTTTGCACCACAATCACAGCACACTATGAACTCGGCTGGCTGGGCACCTTTTAAGAAATAAAGGAACTTTTCTTAGAGGAGAGACTTGGAATTTTTACAGTGTCGGAGAACTGTGTGACTTGTCACGCAAAGGTGCGTCTTAGTACCTTCTCTAGATTAAAATGGATAGAGCTGAAGTGCAGGGAACAGCTTTGAAAATGAAGAGGGATTTCCAGAGCACACCCAGCTGCTCCAGTATCATTACTTCTGGGAACTACTGCAAGGCTGAGCTAACGCAGCAAGCAGAAGCTGCATTTTTCACATATTCCACCAGAAAACAGGACCTTCTCACACAGCACCAGCGTGTGCATGGGCTCTGCACACTCACTTCTTTTGCTAGCCTTTTCCTAGGCAGAAAAGAAAGCCTGGCATACCTTGGTTTTAATTAAAACAAAAGATCAGGCAAAACCCAAGACAATGTCAGAAAAGGTTCAAAACAGCAAAACTATTAGCAAATGCAACTGCATTATTTAGCAGTTTTTTTTCCCAAGGACCACACAATAAGTGATTTTTTAAAAAATCTGCCTCCCTTGTGTCATTAAGCTGATTCAGAACTTGCTGCCAGTGACTTCAGACAGTGAAGAACTGAGATGGACATTACGAGAGCTCCTACTTATAACTTGCCTAACATTGCATTGATCCCCACAGACACCATCAAACGCATCCTGGTGCCAACCAGAGAGATGCTTTGGTAACTGTTTGAGAGTATTTCAAAGAAACCCAAACCCAACATCTTTCTAAGATGGTTCATCACAGGATGGGGAAGGCTGATCCACCCTAAGCTCTAAAAGAGCAAAGACAACCCCTTTCTGGTCATAGAGTATACCAAGAGCTGCACATTTGCTATGTCATCTCCATTCCTGGAAGGGTAGACTTCACTTATGTGTCAAAATGTATTTCATTTTTCCTCAACAGGACAAAAAACAACTGAAGGACGATGATTGCTCTAGCTTTTAGGTCTTGCCTGCCTTTTTGGCCCTAGAAGCCCCAGGAACTAGACTGAAGTATAAGAGTTCGTAGTCAGTTCTCCTCAGATATTTTTCTTGCTCACGTGTGTGCTAAAGGCAAACTCTGGAAACCACTGCAATGCTCTGTAAATATTACTCAGGGGTGCTATTGAATAAAGTCATATAAAACGCACAGGGCTTACAGCTGGACTGCAGCTTGTTTCTCCGAACCCTCGCAAATCAGAAACAAGCCCTTGATGCAATTTAGAAAGCAAAAAGATTGGAAATTTATACTGGCACCCGGAGGCTCGTGGACATAGTTCAGGAATATGAAAAATTACGTGCAAAATTCACACGGGGGCAAAAGGGACTCCAAGTTAACCATTAAAAATGTCCATGCAATTCCACAACTGCAACGTACACGGAGTGAACAGGATGAAGGGGACCTTTGGGGGCAGGGAAACGAGAGAGGCCACCAAGAGCGAGGGGAAGGGTGGGTGGGGATTGGCTTGGGGAAGCATCTAAAATTAATACAGCCGACGAGAGAAGAATCTTCAGCACTTTCCTTTGTGTGCTGATCCATCTCGCCTTTCCTCAGCTGCACGGGGACACTCAGCAAAAGCAATCAGAGCTCGCGGCGGATCAGTTAACACTGAACTAAACCTCCGTGCAGAGACCTCTTTTTTCAGAGCTGAAACGGGCTTACCTCAGCTAGGGCGCTGTGCAGCTTAATATCCCGTTAAATTCATGCTTATCTTAGCCTGCTGTCATGCACATAAACCATTAACCCTCTGCTTAGACCCGCTGGATTTGGGTATCTTCACAACAGCCATCACTTTTCTCAGGGCTTCGTGCACACTGCTTGGAATTAGCAGGGGGAAAATAGGAGCTTCTCTGCCAACATCCAGGAGGAGGTGGGACAATTTATTTGCTCTTCTGCGCCTCAATGGAAAGTCACAGACCTCCCTCCCACCCGCGAGCTTGTCCCCTCCTCAGTCACTGCACAGGTCTGCTCATCTCATCCTCTGGGAACCACTGAAATAAATAACCAGGTTCCAAGGCCACTGCCTGGGCTGGGAGGGCAAAATAAGCACAAATCAAGCACCCATGACCCCTGCGCATTTCAAGACCAGCTACCCTAAACACATCTGCAGAAATGGGGAAGGGACCCAATAGTGTGTTCCCTTGAACACTGCTGGGAATATTGCTGTCTTTTAAGTGCTGCTGCCCTGAAGACAGGCATAGCTGCAGACAATGTACTGTATTATCTTTTGCTCATTTAAGATCAATATCACAAAAGACCTTTTGAAACTTTTTTCCTTTCAGAATTGAAAAATACGCTTGTGATAGGAAACCATTTTCCCAAACCAAAATTTTTACCCTGGACTGAGCTAGTCTAAGCTCTTTCTGGCCACAAATTCAGAGTGAGAGAAGAAAAAAAAAAATGCTGAGTACCAAACTACAAGCAGTATTTAGCTGGGTCCTCTTTAGATAGCTAAGAAGTGAGTCATAGAGACAACCCCACTAAGCTGGTCATTCATCAAAACCCATTTGGCCACAGACACCACAAGTCCTGTTATCTCCCTGCCAGACACCACATTTCTCCCTATCTGTCTGTCTTGCAGCCTGGTCTCCTCGGAGTCTCACAGTCTTCATTTTGCTCTCCTGTGGATTTTTCTTCTTCTTTCAAGCTTTTTCCACTTTATCTGCCAGGTAAGAGGGAGAGAAGAATGCTCTGACAGAGCGTGTCCACTTTTTAAATGAACTTACTGATTCTTTGAGAAGCAAAATAATTTTTCCCTAGCTATTTCCAGAAGTGTGAAGAGAAAAGAGAAGTATTCAGCATAAAAGCATCAACCATATTTTACTAATGTTCCTCATCTGCAGAAAGGAGTTATCCAGGAGAGATATAAATCATCCTTTATCACAGTCTCTACTCTTTTTGCAAGATGTAGCAGCATATAAGTTCAAAAATCAAAGCAAACATGTTTGTCCTTGGATGAGAAAGAAACAGGGTGTATATTAGTCTTATTTAGTGTATGATCAGTTAAATATTGCAGCATTGAGGCAACTACAATACAGAACAAATCAGAAAACACTTTTTCCAAATATAAATCTAAATTACACAAGGGGCTCTAGAAAGAGCTTGTACTTCTGCAGGGCATCGAGGAGTTTGAAATGGCTGGTGACCTGCTGGTATGATATCAGTTTCTCGCACAAAATGAGACATCCTCATTGCTCTTTGTTTCTTCGATTTCAGACTTGGGAACGGATTCTGCAGTTGCTCCTTGATACTAAAGAGCCCAAGTTTCTCCATGCACAGCTCAGCGAGTCATCCAGGAGCACCCAGCAGCTGAACACGCATCTTACAAGCGCCTCACGACTCACAATATCTTGCTTTGCAGAGGCTCTGGGCAAGCAGCAGACGTGTTCACATCTCGCTTTGATAACTGCTGCCCACAACAACGTTTTCAGATCGCAGGGCACACGTGACACTTGCTGAAATATTTGTACCAAGGTTCATATCTGGGTACCTACTCTGGGGTATGCGAGCAACTAACACAAATACATCATCCTCAACAGGGGAAAGAGGTTATTGCTCCCAGGACCAGGATTGTGCTTAAACCATCTTACACCCACTGCAGCTCCAATCCAACACATTTTCCGTTACGTTACAGCAGCTGATACAAGTTCCATTCCTGCTTATAGCATCTGTGTGTGTCTGATTAATCCTTCTTTCTCACAGGAAGTCCAACAGCCATAGACTACCGTTTTATTAGGTAGAGTATATCCAGATGATTTCAATAAAGCACTTAAAAAAAGAAAAAAAAAGAAAAAAAGAGCTAGTTTCCTCGTATTACAATAAAAAAATCTACTTGGAAGGAATAATCTCAGATGATAAATCTGCTGCCATTCATCAACATTTGTACAGCTGATTAGAAACAGCTCATTGTCCCAGTCATGTCCCCTCCGACTCCCCAGTGGGAAAACTGCAACTCTCAGGAACACAGATACGAAACACATCCCCACACACGGAGATTTTAATGCAGCCGATAAATTGGTAACACTTGACAGCTATTGTGCTAGATTTCTGGACAGATTGCACATATCCTTACATGTGTAGCTTTGTAATAGCTGGCTCCCAGTATGCTGGACATTCTTCCACCACCTTGAACTTTGTGTTTATCAAGTCTGAGGGAGCTAGAATGAATGGTTGTCAGCATCAAAATCATCATAGGTCCAAGCTGAGGAATAGCGTTAGTGATGCCCACCACAGAAGCTGACTACATCCATTATAAACAACTCGTTCATGCATGGGGCTGGTGCTGGGTTTTCAATACACAACATACTGGCATCTCCTGCTTGCACTTGTGTCTCAAATGAGCTTATTTCAGCCAGTCTTTCCAAGCTCTGCATAGGGGCTCATGGAAAGATGAGTTTGTAAGTTCAAGAATTGCACCCAGAAGCCTAATATAGTTGTTTAGAGCCTTTCACTCATTTATAGCACTTCTATCACAGGCCATTCAGCTATCAGACCAGAAAGAACAAATGTAACTGATGAGAATACATTGATTTAAAACTCACTTTAATACTAAGGTTAAAAATGTGTGGTCAAGAATCTGTGATTAAGCACAAAAACCTTTTATAAATAAAACTTTGTAATAATTATTTTATGACAAGAGTAACCTTCTTGCTCACAAATACTCCAAACGCACAAAGCAGAAAAACTGTGAAAGAAGAATCCCTGTCTAGTTAATAAAACAAAGACTAAATTCATGGGTAAACAACAGACATGTGTTAGCTCTTTGGTTATCCAAAAATCTGTAGCTCTTTAGAAAATGCCTGGATATCACAGCAGGCAGATTGCAATAAATGCATTTTTTTGTGTGTGGGGGGGTGGGTGCCTGTGCGTTGGCTACTGATCCCAATTCATCAATAGCATCAATATCTGCAACTAAAATGCGAGTTTGAGCACAGCACCAGTTTTCCATCATATCTTGCAAAGCAGGGCTTTAATTAAGACTTGAGCTGGATCATTGTGTTTTTCTAGGTTTCAGCTTTGGGTCATTCCTGTAGTGTCGAATACTTGTGGTCTACTCAACTTCCTGCAGTTCAGTCGCTTCTTGCCTTGTGCCTGCCACAAGATATGTCAACGACAACATCTGTACGTGTAACACCAAAGGTTCACTTCAGTTTACATGCTGGCACGATGAAGTAAATGCAAGTTATTTGGATCTTTGATAGATTTTATTTCCTTCTGTCTCTTTTTTGCTCTGTAGAAGATACAGCACTAATGGGTCTCAGTTCCACACCAGATTAACGGAGCAAAACATAGTGGTTGATGAACATGGGTGTTATATGTTCCTCTAAAGGGAAGAAATAAGTACATACTCTGGTGTTGATGGCCTTCCCGGAGGAACGATAAGCACGATCTCTACTCAAATTCAGAAATGAAAACCAACAAGAGCAGTTTTCCTGCTTCTCCTTCCTCTTTTATCACTGCAGACAGCACAAGTTCACCAGGGAAAAAACAAAGCTGACATTTACATAAAGGTCTGCATTAAAGAACTGAACCTCACTTAAAGAAAAGTGTTTGTCTCAGGCTATCCGTGATTAAGTCATGATTTGCTAGAGGGAAAACCCCAGGAAATAGGACCCTAGTGTCAAATATCAATTGCCATATTCATCACCTTGTCCTGCCCATAGGCACCTAAATACTTGGATGACGCTGAATCCATCTCCCCTTACCTGCTTGGATGCCATAATGGTTAGCACAAGGACGGTAGCATTCCCCTACCTTCTGCATTAACAGGATAATTACATTAAAGCCATAAACGCTCAGATAACATGAGACATGATTCCACCAGCAGCTCTATATGGCCCAGTACTTGGCCCTTATTCCTGGCAGTACAACAAGAAATTGCCCATTTTTAGTCCCTCAATCACCTCCACTCTTCCAAAATATATTAGCAATACAAGACTTCAGGGGATATCAGCTATCAGTAGAAGGACAACTTAAAAAGAAACAGAATTGAGGCTTGTGGAACAAGGGGTGAGAACCCTTCAGGGGCAGCTCACTTGTACCGACACACTCCCAGATGCACCAGTAAATTCTACCCTCTAGAAAACACAGCTGGATTAACTGCAGTCTGCATTCTCCTTCCATCCATAGCCACATCCATGTGATAAAAACACTGGTATCAAGTCAGGTTATTTAGAGCAACTTTGGGCTAGTTTTGGTGTAAATAAGGACTGCAAGCACTCTGCTACTTATGGTCCATATCTATACGTGCATGCCACTTTTGACTTTATATGAGATAGTTGCTGAAATGCTTCATTTTTATCTCCAAAATTTGCATCTCTCAAGTCAGCTGTGTACCTCATTCAGATATCAATGCATGTGCATATGTATGTCCAATTATAACCGTGGTATCTCCGAAACTGCCATTTTGTTCTGTTCTTTTGAAACTTAGAGCACGAATAAGCCACTGATTCAACAGAGAATATTGACATTTTATTCTTACTGGCCTGGATTTTTGCCCAAACAAAGAGCCGGTTAAAGACAAAATACAAAGAGCCCTTTTGTGAGGGGCTAAGTTCACCTGGGAGAAGCATTAATGAAGTCCCACGGGGTGGGGACTCCGACTTTCCTGCTTTCAACCAGAAAAGCGGCCAGGCTGAGACACCACCGACTGCCTTCCTCACCCTTTAGGCTGCAAGAAGGTGTGTTAACGTAACTGAGATTTAAGGACCTTTCTGACATTAATCTATAGGGTCTGCGATGAAAGAAGCAGGATTTTCAGTCATCTCCCCTGTTGCTATATAGCAGCTGTGAGCCTAAAGCAAAGTTCAAGTAGGTCAGTGCAAGAGCACCGTCAACTCTGCTGGTGAAAGCCCTACAGAAGTCAATATTCTACGCAATAATTATGTACAATAGCAACACGAGTGACTGAACTTGGAGTACTCACGTTCTAGCCTTGTTTTAAGCCACTGGATCAATTTGTTCGGCTTTGCTGCAGCAGCAGGAACAAAAGCTTTGCTATACCGGGTGAGATGAATGTCTGCTCGAGCCAAATACCTTCTATGCTATTGCTGGGTAAAATATAACTCTCCTAGATAGTGGCTCACCAACCCTTCAGGAAACATTTTTCCTCTGACCTCATGTTTGATAATTAGTTTACAGCCTGACTCTGCACTATTTTAGTCTTTTCCCCCCCCCCTGCTCCTCTTTCCTTCTTTATTTTGATTCATTTTTAGCTTTTATTTGCCTCCTACTGAGCTTTGCCTTAGCTATTCGGTCAAGCTTGCTCTGTACTTCAAATTCATCACCTTTCCCATACATTAAAAAAAGATAATAAGCTACTCTATGCTCATATAGCGTTAAGATAATTAATGATGGATGTTTCTGTCCTTTTTAGCTCTTCTATTCCTGTGCAAAGGGAAAATCTGCTGAAAGCCAGAAAATGTGCACAAAAAAAAATAAGAGCTAGTCTAAGAGTCTCCATTTTACGTGCCTCTAGGACAAGGCAGAAGAGGCCTTTTGAGGGCATCCTTGTCCTCATCCCATTTCCATGGGTTTTCTCAGAGGCCTAGGGTCCATCTGCATCATCATGAGGGCTGGGATACACCCAGTGATGTTGGGAGGGGAAACCTGATGGCTGATAACCTTTCCTTTAGGACAGAGGAATTCTGCAACACAAACTACCTTGAATTCTTTGCCTTCCTACGGGACAACTTCATCTCCCTCTTCCACACTGATGCAGCCTGCTCTCATCTTCTCCCTTTTCCAAGGGTTTTCCACTCTCTCCTTGCTTCTGCAGCCCAAATCCTGCTTCTTCTTCAGCAAGAGCACCAACACGGCTCCCTGCAGGGCTCATACACTTGAGGCAATCCATGTACCGTGCCAGGATTGGGCTGCCCTCGCAGTGTTGTAACTTCAGTGAAAAGGGCCCATTTCCAGATAGTCTCATTGGCTTTGAAGTCCACCTCTTCAAACCCCATAAATCTCCCCCTCTATCTCCGATACACACTCACATTTGGTACAGAATACATCATTAGAGCGCTGAGGAAGACCATTAAACACTCCCAGCTCATGAATCACAGCTCCTACAGAAGTTTTATATGGAAACACTTCCGCGGAGCGTAGGCTCACCCAACTGCACACCTCTGTTGCGTGAACGCTAAAAATCACAACTGAATGCGATTAAGAACACGTATCTTGAAGGAATAACTCAAAGCTAGGAACAATTAAGACAGGCTGCCAAAGCAGGAAGATTTATGGCATTCAGGAAACCGCTGTTTTACAGCAGACATTCTTCAGACTTACATTAAAAAATAAAATAGTCCTGATGAGCCAATTTCCCTTTCCCCTCTTGTACCTCCCCAATATGCATACACTACGTACCTTCTTCTATTACTTTATTTCCAAGAAACTTGGAAACACTGAAACAATACAAGGACTTGACACTGATGCACTGTCATTTCAAGCAGTGCTCATCATTCAAGAGAAATGAGCTTGCAATGAGCTTTTGAGGGAGGTTTCATTGAACAAACTCTATAAAGGCATTTAGACTGGTCTCTAAAAAGTGAAAATATCATATCTGGCAAATGCCAATTTTCTTTTTGTTTGTAGAGCTAAATCAAAATGAATCTGGTTAGTGTTTTTTGATAAATTATATTGTCATTTAAAAACAACAGCAAAAAGGTAGCGGAGACATAATTGAAGGTTCCTACTTTCTGAAATTTGATAGAGGATATTGTGACTCCATTCTAGCTACACTAAGCAGGCAACGTGCTATGGAAAGTCAATATAACATTAAACAGGATATATTATACTGCTTTTGTTATGGAAAACCTATAGCTAGAAAACAGAGCCATAGTTTTCCAAGAAATACACCCAAGGCTTTCTGCAAAAACCCCTTGGAAAAAAAAATGAATAGTGGGTAGCTTTCCTATTACAGAAACATTTTATTTTAAAATACAGACAAAACAATTCTTTACCTGGGAGGGCAAAAAGCTCATACAGGCAGATCTTCTGGTTTGGTGCAGAAAAGGGCATAAAGTGGTTGAGGTGCTGAGACCTTCACAGAGGAATCCAGGATCCTTATTTCACCCCAACCTTGTGAACCACCAGTCACCTACAAACCAAAGGGTCTCCCTAATCCCAACTATTTTTTTTTCAATCCTTCCTGTGATGGGAAACAGGTGGATGTGTGCTAATTGCAGCTGCCTCTATCAACCTGAGCAGATCCTGGCCCTATCAGAGCTGGTTTGTGGAGGGGCTGGCACTTACTGAGTCTGCTTAAAAAAAACATATGTTAAAATAAATCAGAATTTCCCTGTCATCCCAGATAAGTTGAAGAAGTGAGCTAACTGCTGCAGCCTGCAGCCTGCTTCCCCATCGATTCCAAAGAGTGGGCTAGAACAGAAACTAGGTGTGAGTTTGGCTCCGAGTGCCACATTCCACCTTTCATGTTAATTCCCCTGCGGGTCACCAAGAGGTCTCCATGCACAAACCTGGGTGCTGACTCCAGTAGTCCCGTGGTTCACATGCGGATCCCCAAAGCCAAGCCTGGCCTCTAGGAAACTGCTTCAGCCTGGATGTATTTGGCAAAGCACGAAAGCCCAGCAGTAAACCCGAGCATGCATCAAAGTTCCTTTGCCTGAAATGCTTAAGTGAATCAGAGAACCATAATCACCTTCCCTGCCATATAAAATGCTATTACAATTCTTACAGAACATACATGTGTACATATGTATATAAAACATAACTGCTTTCTCACCAGATTGGAGGCATATGAGTAAAAAGCTCTATACATGTCAAATTTAATAGGCACCTTGCTTCCATTATGTAATGGTATTTGTCCCATGACCACTTTATTAAAATTTCAGTGCATAACTGTTAAAATAATAACAGTATCAGCATGAGCTTGGCTCTTTCGTTTTAACCTGAGGACTGATGGTTGTTCTGCCAACTCTTGCTGAAAGATTTGATTTTATTAGGTCATATTTCAGACCTATCTTCCCGAAGAATGAAATAAATTCATCTCCCTGGTGATGGCATGCATGACTGACACGATGCGCTCACCAACATCTTGTAGACAGCTGTGAACATCTGCAGCGGTGCCAATTAATCTACGATAGCATCGATGAAGAGAGACAAAGGAGCCACCACAGAAAGCTCTATTGAGTAACATAAAAAACGGGGGATGCAGGTGCTCTGCGACTCGGTTTAATTTTTCTACCTTGCTGAAAGGTGAAACTGGAGTCAACAGCAGTCAAAGTGCAGTCCCAGCCGTCCTCCTTCACATATTCATTTATTCATGGTAGGGCTGGATGGATATTGGTTTCTAAAGCAACCTAAAATCTAAAGTTCTGACTTTGATGAATTTCTTTTTTTTTTTTTTTTACATGAAATGTTGTGGCATCAAAATATATAACTTGAAACGATGATACAGAAGCAGTAATATCCAATTAACAAAGTACCAACCCCCAAAACTGTGTGCTTAAAACTCACTGAATTAAATGGGATGTGAGCACGTGGTAGCTGTTCTGCTGAATTGGGACCTTGAAATCTATTTTGGGTTAATGACTTGCTTGGTAAGCTCTCCGCCAAACGGAGCTTGGAATCTTTAATGATCAAACTGCGTAAACGACAGCTACTAAATGACATTTTAATACCCTAATAATCTTTTATTTCAACGGGCAAATGATGAGGCAAATTTAGCTGGCATCACAGCTTTAATGCAGCAGGCCTTGCACATGCCTTGCAAAGAGAGCAAGCAAGCACCAAGGATGAACAATGTTCAGTACAACCCCGATGCGCTGATCTGCTTCCCAGAAATCAGATATCCAGCACCCGTCTCAGTTCCGAGTGTACCTATTTTAATGAAATAACAGGTACTTCGATCATGATAGAACCTGGGCCAGGGCTCACT
This sequence comes from Crypturellus tataupa, assembly GCA_034781795.1. Taxonomy (NCBI): domain Eukaryota; kingdom Metazoa; phylum Chordata; class Aves; order Tinamiformes; family Tinamidae; genus Crypturellus; species Crypturellus tataupa. The sequence goes on from JAWLRI010000449.1 coordinate 2,052,689, forward strand.
AATGCTAGAAAATCCAACATGGTTAAAACGCATTATTGAAAAAACACCTTGGAGCACTCAGAGGGAAAAGCGAGATGCAAAGTCCCAGCCTGGTAATATCAGAGCTGAGTCAGGAAGGGCTGTGGAAATGAGGGCTAATGGATAACATCATTATGGTCACGCAGTCACTATCAATTCCTGCTCCCTCTCCCCAAGAGCTGGGTTAGGTATCAATCAAGCAGTGAAATAAGATTTGTAGGAAAAAGGTGTGGTTAAAGCCACGATGAAAGCAAGGACGTATACTTAGAGCAGGGTGCAATGTCTTTAAAGAGGGGTTGCCTGGAAGTGCGTAAGCCAGCAGGACCCCTCGGATCTGCACGGGGTCTGCTCGTGCGCTTACGGTGGGAGCGCTCTGTGAACCCACGCGTCTGCAACCTGGCCACGGCTCCTTCCTCCTTAAATGACATTTCCATTGGATCCTGCTGAAGATGCCAGCTGCCTATAGTGTTGCTCCCTCTGCATCAGACCTGTAAAATCACTTCCAATGTGCGCTGAGTTTTCCCCAAGGCTCTCAGGTTGTTCCCTGCACTCTGAGCCTGTCAGCTCAGGTGGTTCCTTTTCCCTCTTCCCAGCCTTGTCCCTTCATTACTGACTCCTTCCCCTTCTCCCCGGGCTCTGTCTTTGATCCCTGTTAGACTCCTTGGCGCCCAGCAGTGATGTTTCCCGCAGAGATGCTGCATTTGGGAGTCTCGGCAGGTCTGGTACTTTCTTTGCTGGGGTCTGGCCAAGAGCTGTTTTTCAGCCTTAGGATCTCTAAGGTTTCTCTGCAGAAGCTGTGCCTCAGAGTACATCACCTCTTCCCCTGACCTCAGGGAAACCTCTGAACTCGGGACAGCCAAAGACAACATCTATCCCTTACTCGAGTGGAGTTCAGGAGAGAGGTAAACTCTCTGGTGGGTTTATATAGGCTCTTGAAGACATAAAAAGGGGTTGGGTTGAGTTCTTTCAAAGTCCTGGGATGGAACAAATTCCCATTTGCCCTCTGATGAGACTGTTCCATTCTCAACTATGCAGTTTTCCTAAACAACAATTAGTCATAGATTTAGATTTTCTCACCTACGAATGAACCTGCAATTCTTAGTGCTTGAACTGGCTAATGTTTGAGACCACTTTCTCCATCACATCTGGGAGAAAAACTTTTGGAAAACAGTAAAACACGCAACTTTTCTGTGTGGCTCCATAACGCTAACCTGTTGGAGGGCAACTGCAGAGCTTGTTTTTCCTTTCACATTGGGAGGATGCCCGAGAGAAAAAAAGGGGATGTTCAAAAGAGTAAATATCAGTCTTCATAAAATGACTCAGTCTCATGTGGTCAGGAGCTCAGATACCTGAAAAGCTTGTTGTTCCTCAGAAGTAGGAGGCTCTTCTCGAGTCGCTATTCAAGCACAGCAGCCTGCATGGACCTGTCAGCGTTCAGTGGGCCTGGGAGGGAGAGCAGGAACACAGAGGGAGGCGAGGACGATGCAGAGGGAGGCGAGGACGATGCCCACACAGGAGGCAAGCACACAGCTGAATTAAAACAGAATTAATCTTTTCATTTTCAGTGCAGCAGCCTGCATTACACACAGCAGCTCCCTGCTTTCCTCTGTTTTGAAATGTTATTGATTTCATATTCTAAGATATTCTAGGCATCTTTCAGCATCTCTTCATTTGGAGCTGATTTATACCACCCATCCCAAGGATGAAAGCAGGAAGCTGAAGGAGGGTTCTCAATGTATGGAAAATTGTTTTTTTCAGGTTTTTGAGCATAGCTCTTTGCTGCCTGCCCGAAACTGCTGCCCACGCTGTGTCTGTCTGGTGCAGCCACCTCTCATGTCCCGGCTGCAGGGCACTTTTGCTCCGGGTAGACGAGCTGGCCCGTCCTGAAGCACTGATAATGCCGAGAAGCTGCTTTCTAGTGCTCGGCTAAGTGGCTCCTCCATTTAGATAAGCCGCTCTTTACTTTTCTTGGGCATTTTTTTCCTTCCTTGATGTGGCTGCTGATCCGTTCTGCATTGTTTTTATAGGTGTATTAATGCTTCTCCTTTGAAGCCTGTTCATTATTTAATGGCTCCACCAAGACTAAACAACATTCGCCCTGAGTCCATCCACCTCTGCAGAGCGGCCTGTGTGCCAGACGAGGTGTGGGAGGACGGTCCCCCTGTCTCAAGTGGAGTCTGTGCTGGTTTTATGCCATGGTCACATCCCAGCCTTACTCTGCACCACTGTGGGTGGCACATCTGCGTGGCAGCAGCTTTCCTAAAGCCCAGGTCATCCATTCTGTGAGTTTATTATCTCCAGGCTGCATTTCCTCCCTGTCTTCAGAATGACTTTTTGTCACTGTAGCCTATTCTTTCTCCTTATCAGGAGTTTGGGGGTTATATTGCAGATGACTCTACCATCCAGCTGGCAGGGAAGTGGTTGTTGATTCAATAAAATAAGTGCAGTCTCCTTATGCCTCAAGGATTTATTGAATTTGGATCTGACAAATTCTCTCCAGACTTACAGTATCAGTCCTGCACTGTCCAGTACATCCCTGCTTTTTTCCTCACTGAAGCTAAAAACGTCATTCTCCTCCTCTTTGAGCTCCAGGCTGTCTCTGACCACAGCAGCTTACTCACCTTGCCCAAATCTCTTGCTATGAGATAGGAAAGCCCAGTGTCTGTTGTCACCTTTATCTTCCACCACCATATTACCAGTTCCAAATGTGGACTTGGATCTTACCCCAAAGCATGTGGCACCTTTTCCGCTTTCCAGCCTTCCACGTGCTGCTCTGTGTTTCTCTTTAGCAGGGGACGAAGTGTCTGCTGCCACTGAGACCTATGAGCAGAAGACACCGAGTCTGTTAAGACAACGTAGGTCTCCACAGAGTACACTGATAATCTCCAGTTCTGATGGGCAATGTCAGCAACTTTCTCTGAATTATTTCTCTCTTTCTTTTTTGATGCCTGCCATATTAATACACATGTGCTTAAATGTGTTATTACTTACATCCTGGCCTCTGGAAGGATTTTCTTCCTAGAAGTGTTCAGTCTGCCAAAAATCCTCCCCAAATTTAAGTGTCGCTGCTTAAGTTGCTTTGTTATTTCTCAAAGGCTACTTATGACAGCATATGCTCAAAGGAAATTATTGTCTACATTCAAAATTATTTTACAAAACCCTCAGTAAAACATCATTTGGATACTTTTGAAACTGCTGACAGATTTCGCCAGAACAGCCATCTATAGAAAAAATCCCCACCAGAAGAAGAACAACGGCTGGGGACTACCCCATCAAGTGCATTCTGATACTGCCAGGACAGATGCCCTCAAACCTGAGCTTTCAGTTTGAAGTAATGCCCAGGTGTTAGAAACACTCGAAATACAGCTATGTGTGGAGGAAAATTTTGCAAGTGCCTCCGCCAGCTTCCAGAGATGAATGAAACACTCATGACTTTAGTTAAAATATTTGTGTTTCATCTTCTCAGCAGACATGAGAGGTCCCATTGGACGCGGGAACATTCAATATTGGAATACAGCTCCTGAGCATGTCCCTAGGCCCGTGACTCGCTGTCTATACAGAAAATCAGCACAGCAGAAGGGTAACTGCCTGCCAGAACTTACTCGATGACTTGTGTGCTGCGGATAGACCAATGCTATGATTTTACTTTCTCAGACACTATCTAGTCTACTGAGTGTGATACAGTAAACTAGAAGTTATCCAGCACTTTGTGTGTAATACAATTTTCAGAAAGCAAATAAACAAGTAAAAAGCTCTGGAAGACTCAGCTATCCAAACAAAATCAACTGCAAACTCCTTCACAGACATCAGTAGCTGAATCGAACACTTAATTAGGGGATGTCTCAAGTATCTTCAAATGATAAATACTTCTTACATAGAGAAATGCTTCATCTATCTATTATTTAGACAAAATATGAAAGAATTATAAAATAATATTCTTAAGACTCTGAAGAATAACTTAGTCAGTCATCTTTGGATATAACCAGAGATGCATATACGGATACTACCCCAACAAGGATGGTAGAGAAGTTCAGCTTGCTTTGAAGGACTAAGGGCTTTGCCATGCAGAATCCTGATCTCTTTCCCTTCCTACTGAAATGAGCTGACAGGCAGGGATGCTCAGGGAGTCCCCTGGACCTGGCCATACATCATGGGGATGCTGGGCATCACAAGGCTCAATGGAGCATCTCCAACCACCAAGGCTCATGGAGAACTGGAGCAGAAGCGACAGGTTTCTCGAGCTCATTTCCCCAAGGTGGGTTCATCTCTGATACAACAGTAGCTACTTAGAGACAAAAAAGCACTTTTGTTTTTAATGACTGTACATGGCCAGGGATTTTTGATGTTTGGAACTTGGATCCCATTTTCCAGAAAGCCATATGTGTTTTTTTTGCACTCTAAGCAGCCTTATTTAATATGGAAAGTAGAATATCTTTTAAAACAGAAAACAGCTGTGTAGTTTATGGGTATCATCATATGGCTCTGCTTTTTGTTTCTTTCCTTAACTGGAGTTTGGGGTTTCCAAGTTGCCAAGCTGCTAACACTAGTAAATGGAGTTTATTAGACGCAGTGTTTGTCGAACAATAACATTTTATATAGTCTGTCACTGTCGAGTACCTTAGATGAGTTAAACATTTCTGGTCTCTATTTTTGTCCTGATTGGTTTGGCATTTGTGATCCCTTCTTCAGCTGTGAGCACCTTCACCTTGGGCTTGATTGTACCCAACAGAGGCAAAGTTCCTCTCAAGAGGAGGCTCCAGGGGTTAATGCCATGGGTATTTGGGTAAACTTAGCCAGCATGAGGAGACCAGATGGCAGATGAAGAGCCCAGGAGACCTCCTCCAGGACAGGGGCCCCTTTGCCCAGTTGCAGAAGCACCACGTCCACCAAAAGGCCGTCCCATCTCCATATCATTGACTGGAATGGATGGGAAGACTGGAGATGCGTGGACTCTCCTGCAGTGATATCCTTGGCTTTGCTCAGCCTGTCCCTGCAGCATCATCATGGTATAAACAAGCAACACAGCCTGGGACATCTCTGGAACGTTGCTCACAGGGCTGAGCTTGCATTTTGCTCCTAGAGACACCAAGAAAATCAGAACAGAGCTGGATGGCTGGAGCGAGCTCCATTCTCAGGTGGCCCCTTAATGGTCAAACTGCACATACAAAGTGCGGGATGAGTCCAAGCAATGGAAATGTTACAGGACAGATGAGGTGACTGTCCCTCGTGACAGCACAGTGCAGCTTCTCCTCCCTGTGCCCTGCAAACGCACCGAGGCAGCTCAGTAGATACCTGTATCTGGTTATCTGCTCCTCTACTCGTCTTCTACTCACAAAAGATTCTTGCACTGCCAACTTTAAACAACAAGTTTGCTTTAAATAGCACAGTAGTAATTTCAAATACCTTTAGTGCTCCTTTTCACCAGGATTCCCCTAGCTGGTGGAGAAAACGAAGCTTTGAAACAAGTGATTGGAGGGTGCAGAGCAGGGTGAACATGCAGAATGGGTTACACCAAGTTCCTTCACATCTCAGGAGTTATATGATCTCTGACTACTGCTAGCTCAGCTCTGAAGAGGGTGATTTATCATTATGGTTCATAAAAAGACTTCTTGAGAAATCTCCCTCTTCCTGTCCCACATTGGAACAACCAGATTGCAGCATGTCTCGGATTTAAAAACAAATACGGAAAATAATATTCTTGGATTTCCCCCACTCATACATTCTCCTATAGACTATGGCTTCGCTGCCAGCTGTAAATTAGAGGAGTGCTATGCTAGCAATATACTCCATGTACAGACTGAGAGCAATGCATAAATAATTCTTGCAAATGACCTCGGGAGATATTTGTTTGCCAAATGAAAACTGTGGTTAGAAGATAATTTTCATTCCCAGCTTTAAGAGGCCCTTACCAATACAAAAGACTTCAGTGCTTCAGTTTCTTCAAGCTATCTTTAAAAAAGAGAAAATTATTTGCATTAGGAAGTTGTTATTTTTTAATGCTTATAAAGCCTTTCAGTGCATGCATTTTACCCTCAGTGCCTTAACGATGATGCACGATTTCCATGGGGGCAACTGAGTCTCACTAATAAATGTACTCCTAGTCTATATCTTCATGCAAACAGTAGAACAGGCCCTTGGATGTTGTGCTGTCTTTTTATAGCTATTTAGTACTTGTAGCTAAAATAATGGCAGCACACAGGATTCATGGGCCAGGAATGCAGATGGACACCGCATGGATACACAACAAAAGGCTGCATCTGTCCCAAAATTATGACCGTTAAAAAAAAAAAAAACAGTCACAATAAGGTTCTGATCCCTCCAAACCCATAAATGCCTGACGTTGGATGCTCTGCATAGCCCAGTGAAGTCAATAAAGACAGTCACTGTGCAGCAATGGAACACATGAATGCGCTTTTGCAAGCCTGAGGAATGAGGAAAAACAAATGTATCCCCCTAGGTCTCGGCAATCAGAGAGCGCACGTATTAATAATGTGCAATACCCAGCACAGCGCGGGGAAGGCCATAAAGCGGCGTACCACTGGAGATGGGTTACTCTATACACAGCTCCCTCGCTCCCAGAGGTGTACGCATTGATATCTGCACACAAATCAACTGCAACAATAAGAATTTGTTTGGCACCGGCTTCCAGCGGCTAATGGATAACACAGACGCAACCCGCTCCTCCCGCCTTTTGTTCGCTCCGGAATGCTGTTCCTTGCTGGAGACGCTCCGCAGCAGAAGCGAACCCTGGGGCGAAACTGGGAGGGTAGCTAGGACTAACCCATCTTTGTCTGCAGAAAAACTTCCAGCCGCATAAATGTGTTTTACAGATGTCTGGGGGTAATTTAGTCAGCCCAGAAGAATACGCTTAATAGCGCGGAGAGGGGTGCGGGGTTTAATGAGCAGCCAGTGAACTGCATGTCACCACCACCTGCAGCTAGAACAGACACACCAGAGAGGGGTTTTATGGCCAAAAGACCTGATTCACTCTTTCTGGCACAACGTAGTGCCAGCTCTGCCTTTCCCATGGAGTTCGGCATTCACCAGTTCCAAGAGGTCATCCTGCGTCCACTGTTCATCCCGGGGATTTTGCAGGAGCAATTCCAAGCCTGGGTCACTGCTGCCTCCTCAAAGAGGGCACCTTTTGGTCCCCTCTTCCACAAGAAGCAAGGTCGTGGTGGCCGAGTCCCACAGCTCCTTACATTCCACTTTTGGATCAAAAAGAGCAAACGTTCACAACTTGCATGCAAACATCAAAACACATGGAAAAACCGTAAATATATTCATATACCAGGGACTAAAGAAACAGAAATATCCTGCCCTGTGCGTGTCTCAGGGTTCAGCTCTACTTGGCAGATCACTTTGGGCCTTGCTATTTCTCCAGCACAAGCATTTGTGTCTAGCCAGAATCTGGCACTCGAATTGGAAAGGGAAATTACTCGTTCTTCCCTGAAAGTCAATTACTGCTGGTGAAATCCCAGATAAACTGGGAAAGCGTCTGCCAAGAGTCTAAGAGCCCATTCAAGGCCAAGTTCCTACAGGTGTCCATGCTGTTACAGTCAATTCTGAGCTGCCACATGGTACAAGGAGTCTGGGAATATGCGCACCAACTGGACTGTAAAGATGCAATATTAAGGAAGCTATTAATTCCATGTCCATTTCCTTAAAACACGGAGTGCAATTTGTGAAAACATCTTTGACATCATTTGGAGCAGAAAGGGTATTTCAGAAACAACCGAGGAGCTAGAAGAATGTTTTAACTTCCTTCCTCTGGGCTTCTAAAGTGATTTACTACATCCTTCTAGTAAGGGATCCAGAATCAGTTGGAGAGGGGAAATAAAGACTTATTGGGAGATTAAAGAAATCACTGAGCTTGCCAAAGCTGACGAGCACGCTCAGAGCCCAGCTACGCCTCCCTGGAAGGATGGCCAGCACTGGGGTTAGCAGAAAAGTCCGTATCGGGTTCGCGCAGCATTTTATGACAACGACGGCGAACTGCAAAAAGGCTCCATGTTCTCCTCAATAATGAAATTGGATCCCAAAAAACACCCTTTGCTGGCTGTGCCAAAGTCCAGGGGCGTCTGCAGGAAGGAGATACCAATGAACAATAATATAGAGAGGAAAAGGGAACAGTTTAATAGGTAAAATTTGCTCTCTCAGGACGTGCCCCTCCTCTCACCCAAGGAGAGATTTGCCATTGATTCCAATGGCATTTTTGGCCCAGGAGAGCGTGACACACTGCTGGTGGCACCAGGAATGGCGCCTAGGAAAGTTCCAGCATTTACAAGTTTTATTTCTTCCATATTTGCCTATTCAAAGCATAACTGAGCAAGGTTTTCTATAATTAACCTCTTTTACATCATTCCTGCCCACGAGGTATTGCATTGACTGCCCTTACCCTGAAGAATATGGTCAAAATTATTAGCTACTTTTTAGCCTGAAGATTTTTTTTTTATTCCAAGTCTAATGCTCTGAACTTTCTTTTGTCTCACTATAAATCATTCCATTATCAACCCGGGCAGCAATTAGATGGAGTTTTGCCAAGGCCTGGGATTTCTCTGGTGAATAGTATTTGCAATAATGCTTTCCGTTCTATTTTTCAAGGTAATCACATTAAGTTTCATTTTAAACAATATGGTTTTTGATGTAATACATGTTTCTTCTTGATACAAAATAGCAGAACCAATACAACCTTGGTGACTCCTGGTCTTTCATTGCAGTCTTTTTTAACAACAGAATGAACAAAAACATTTCAGGGACTTTTTTTTTTCTATTTATCTTTTGGGATATAGAACGTTGGAGGTCAGGCTTTAAGCCCAACATGAACACAACCCTGGAGATTAAGGCGATTTATAGAACAAAAAGCAGCAGAGTTTTTTAGGCAATGTAAGAGTTTTAAGAATCCTGAACCTATGGGCAGAGCAGTGGTAAAGTGGAGTTAACAATACTGTGCTGATAACACTGCAGGAATCATTAGTTTATAATAGAGCTTATTTGTGTCTTATTTGAGAGGGTTCCGTGACGGCAAAGCCATAGATATATATTTCTATTCTATAGCAAAACTGTAGATATATATTTCTGAGAAAGCTATAGGAGCTTCTCCAAGAAACTTACCCAAGGGTGAGCTTGTCCTCTCTAGCTAAGGTTAAGGTTGTCTGACGGGTTGTGTATGGCACATGCACGAGTCACCCTGATGGATAAGGATTTTAGAACCATCAGAGAGCGCGTCCTGACACATAGTTCACAATTATATTTGTAGGTGAACCTTGGTACAGGGCAATGATCAGCGGTGAATTATGGAAGACTTGAGCAGTCCATCAGGAAAGATGATTGCCTGCCTTTCTGGGATGAAACCATGGAAGTACCATTAAAATTTGAGGGACAATGTTAGAATATTTGCTTGAGCATCTTTCATGGAAGTTGATGTTTATATTGTTGTTAAGGCAGTTAGAGCGCTGTATGTAGAGCGGGCTGGGAATCCGCCAGGGAAACAGCTACGCTGGCAAACGTCAAGGTCATCCCAAGAGAGGCTCTACCACTGCTGGGACTCCCATCAGGAAAGGTTTCCCAGGTCCTGATCAGCGCAGAGGAGGGGTTGCCTCCCTGCTGGGGAGATCGTCAAGGACGTGGGAGAACCCAAGCCGAAAGCATGAAGTGTCTGACTCAGAGCAGGCTGCACCTCCCAAATCCCACACAACTGGCCTCACCCTCAGGCTCTCCATTTTTTGAATAGGTCTTTTTAATCTCTCCTCTCTCTCCTTTTTTTTTTTTTGGCCTCCTCAATGTTTTGGGAGGCCCAGAGTTTGTGCTAGTGCAGAGTTGAAATCTAGAAATTCTTTATGTGTAGAAAACCCATTTTTCTCCCACCTTTTTACATAATTCTTTTTTTTTCCTTAAGACTTTCGTACCTGAAGTATTGGAGGTTTTAGAGAGAAAGATTGCAAAGAACATCAGTGCTGACTCCTCCTCTTCAGGAGTCATTTGAGGACTTCCAGTCAAAGCTACTCCAACTCTTTAATGACCTTTGAGTATCCTGCACCCTATGTGTACTTAGATTAAAACACTGGAGCGATTGCAATATGGGTCTCAGCATTACGGACACCTATATTAGATTATTTTTCTTCTAGCTTAGCCTGTCTACGGATATGGCTCAAAATGGCTCTGAAAGTGCTGCTTGGAGTCCTCTCCTTGGCAAGGGACACGCATGGATCGACACTGCTAGGACTAACATTTGCAGCCCCGACTTGGCACATTTTAAGTAGTTAATATCTTGGCGCACAGACCCAACGAGCTTCCTTCTGTATCTTGGCAACAGAGTCTATAAACATTTCAGACATGCCTCTTTTCTTCCCCTTGGAACAGGGCATGACCAGACGTTGCAGTCGTACAAAGAGACAGGCGTGGGGGAGGCAGGAGAGGGCTTGTTGCACATAAATGAAGTGAGGGGAAAAACAAAAAACTTTGTAATCCACTAAAAGTCTCTTTGGAAGGCTATGTGCAGATTCAGATGATTTCCCCTGGCACAAAATTGGCATCAAACCCTGTCATTTTACACCATTTGAGAGGATCATGTAAGGATAAGGCTTAACTGAGAGGTAGAATCATATCCTAGTACCACTGACACCTTTCAATTGATTTTCCCATTTGAAGTTCAATAATAAAATAACAATGTGAGCAGGAAATGTCCTTCCAGCTGTGATGCTTGCAGAGATGTGATGTCTAGACTGCAAAGGCATCTCAGACCTGTGCATTTCCATGGGAGCTGAAGCGCTGCAGAGCCTTTGTGGCTCTACCTAGGCATTAACAACAGGCCAGGGCTGCTTTAGAAAACTTGGACACAAAAAAGATGCACTTTGTTGGCCGTTTTTCCTTCAATAAGATGCCTTCAGCTGGATTCTCAACTCTAGGCGGATTTATGAATTTGCAGAGGCTGCTTCAGCTCAAGTCCTTGCCTACACTGGTGCCTCATCAGCAAGTGCAATTGCAGCACTTGCAAACACAGCTGATTTAGCTCCCCAGCAGCTCACTCCCACTCTGAGCACTGACTCACTAGCAAAACAGGCACTAGCTCGGATGCTCTCACTTCACGCTTGCCACCAAAATCTGGTGCTTCATGGCCATTTGGGCACTACCTGAAGATAATATTTTGGCTCTATGACTCCACTTCCTCAAATTCTTTGTTCCACTCCTATACACAGCTCCTTGGAGCCAAGATTTAGACTCAGTGGACAGCAGAGCTGTCCTTATATCTAATTAGAGCATATGCAGAGCACCCAGGTGCACAAGTACATCCATCCATCCGTGGAGCTTTGCACAGTGAGAGACAATCAAGGCATCTTGCTCTTTCTCTGCACACGCGGGTGGACCCCGCTTTATAGATCTCATGTTACATAAATAAACAAGAGCTCTCTTATTCTGTGATTTTTTCCTGCTAAAAAGCAATTCAAGTGTATTTTTACTTCCCCATGAAGCAAAGCCCTGTGTTTTCTCCCGAAACCACAAAAACTTCCTTGGTAACTCCCCATGCCCCTACACTGTCTTATCACATTCCTGCTGGCACGGGGAAGGAATGAGAACGGGTGATGGGGCGATATCCTCGCTGCTTTTGCTGACTCAGAAACTCGAGAAGAACAACAAGCAGCAGCAGACGGAGCAGCCCAGCCTTATCGGGGCGGAATCCAGTCGTGGGGCTCGCGGGGAGCACGCGGAGCGGCTCCGCGGCAGCCTGTCCCGCTCGCTGTTTACACTGTGCAGCAGAAAACACAGCTGGAAAAACCCTAAACCCCTTTATTTTGCTAACTACAAAGAAAGTTAGTTATTCCATTCAAGAACATTATACAACAGTAGTGAATTTTTTTTTAAAGCTTCCAGGAAAAAGAAAGGAAGAAAAAATAGGGGAGAATTTTTTTCTTTTTCTTTCTTTCTTCTTCTTTTTTTTTTTTTTTTTTTTTTTGTTTAAATCCAAGATAATCAGTATTTTAATGCGAAAAAATAAA
>JAWLRI010000449.1:2064712-2166085 GCA_034781795.1 Crypturellus tataupa
TTTTTTTTTTTTTTTTTTTTTTTTTTTTTTTTTTTTTTTTTTTTTTTTTTTTTTTGAGGCTGCTGCAAAGGTTCAGATTTTTTTTTTTTTTTTTTTTTTTTTTTTTTTTTTTTAAATTCTGATGGCTGCCAACTTTAATTGCCAAAAATGTGCTTTCAGTTATTAAAGTCCTAATGAGGTAAGTAGGGGAAAGGACAGTTTCTTATTTCTTGCTCTTGACAAAATAAAATAAAGTCAGAGAGAAAGAAAAGCAATAAACATAGACTAGCTGGAGCTGTGGGGTGCAGATAATGTAATGACCTACTGGTAAAAGCACTCGAGCCATCAGCACGGTTGCACCAGCCTTGTCTTTTTTGTTCCTAAGGAAATAACTTTACTTGCTAACAACAATAGCGAGGCAGTACCCAGTCCCTAGAGAGCTGCACACACACAGGCATTTTCCCTGGGCCTCCTGATGTGTTAGCAGAAAACTGGGGAAGGGAGAGGTAAAACATATGGAAAACGCAGGTGAGGCCATCGTGTTCTCACATTTTCTGGCCACAGCCTAGTCCCAGAAGCTCTGATGAAATTCACTGCCTCTTCTTCTGATTCTAACACAGCCACAACTCAAGCAAAAGTCACCTGCACTAGAAAAGAAATGTTCAGTCCTAGAATGTTCAATCCACAAATGTTCAATCCTGGAAAACAAATGTTCAATCTGGCCACTAAATTCCCATGGAGAAGAGGATGGAGCCTTCCCTTTAGCAGTGGCAACATTTCAGTTGCATCCCTGCAACTTAGGATGAGGTGCTTGGATGAAGGTCTCAGTGCGGCAGTAACACAGCCCTCTAATGGGTGCTAAAGTTTAGGGATTTTGGAGATAGTGGAGACAGAGGCAGCTGTAGCCCAAGGTAGACAAGTAGCAATGGAAGGGATTGGGGTTACTTTGGCTTTTGTTAAAAGTCAAAGGTAGAAAATATAGCAAGAAATATCATGGTGCATGTCAACTCCAGCAGCATGGAGACTGCTTTGCTCTTAGTAGCCATTTGAAATGCCCACGGTGCCCATATCTCCTCCTGCTTCCAGATAAATTTGACTCTGAAATGGCCACCCAACCAGTGGGGATGCGAATGTGTTGGACTAGGGGGACCAGAAAAGTCCCTCCCTGCAGATGGGCCCTGCTTCCACCCACACAAACAAGTCAACACGTTAAAGAGCTTTTTAAAGGTCTTAGTGCTGGGTCTGCACATGCACAGAGAGAGAAGGGCCAAGTTACAGCCGCCTCCGACCCCACTCTCGCGCCATCCCCTTCGCTGCTTACTCAGCTTTTACTTACTGCCTCCTGTAAACAGCAGCTTAATATTCTCTTTCAAGGCTATTCCTAGAATTAAGAACTGAAATCAGCCCAGACTATTTAAACATCTTGTTATAATTAGCGGAATAAATGCTTTTAAAAACAATAGTTTCCTAGGGTGGCTTCAGATTGGGTTACTTATTCCTATTTTCATTCTGGCACCCGCCAGCGTTTCTGGGCGTACGTGTGTGTCTGAGCTCGCGGGCTGATCTTCGGCTGGGGACCCGTCCCCACGGAACAGGCCAGGAGGACGGATTTACCGTTCGTTTTTGCAAGATGCGGGATGAGGAGCTGCTAACAGCAGAGGGGCAGTCGCCAGAGTCAACACGGGGTCAGAGCAGCAATGGGAGGAAAGAAAGAGCTCGGTTATAGGTCCCGTTTCTTCCACAGGGGCAGAGGAAATGCTGACAGCAGAATAAGCAGCCAGATATAAATGAATTCTGGAGCCCTCTCAAGTCTTGTGCTGTTTATAATTACCTATCATTTGCCCAAGCCAAATATTCGCTCCTCTGAAAGCCCCTAATCCATTACCTGCCATGTACTGCCCCTTTGCAATTTCCTCACGTGCACCGCAATGCTCTAGGAAGCTTTGATGTGCTGCGAGGCCGGGGAGGCTCTGAAATTCGGGATTAGCAAACATCCGCAGGCACGATGGAGGCACTGCAGCGCCAGCACATGTTCCAGCATCTGAACCTAATAACGGCGTGCCAAAATCTGCTACAAGGCGGCAAGGTGATTCCTCTCTCCTTAGGGCAGCGGTACCTGAGCCAAGAGAGCTACTCGGAGCCGGCACAGGCTGGAAATGCATGGAGCATCAGTCAGAACTGGGGGCTAAAGGGGGCTAAAGTCTCATCTGGAGGCCTCCATCCAAAGGGATTTTGCTTGGTTAATCTTGAACTTGATTCTGGGGAGAAAGACATTAGCCCTTGAGCAATGCTGCCCCAAAGAGGAATCACCCAGCGTGGGTGTTATTATTTAACCCTGTGTGCATATCCTTCACGAAAAATCTATACGCAAAATTTCCATCACTCGACTGTTCCCACAGTCAGACAGGAGCTCTAGGCTTTAGGTCCAGCAATACGCTGGGTCTAAAAATTCAGCCTCTTCCCAAGAGATATCTTTGATTCCTGAGTGTACAAGCGTTAATCACTGCAGAAACAGAGCCCTGGTTGCAGATACAGCTTGATTTAACAGTGATACCCAAGGCAGGAAAAAAAAGAGCACAAAAATTATTTAACCAAGACCTCTTGCATCCCTTGCATTAAAAGAAAACCCCAGAGATGCAGAGCATTAGTCATCAAAAGTGGGTATCTCCTTATACATTGACTCAGGCCAGGGTAAACTCTGCTTATAATGCTTAAACGGATGGGCGTAAGCATCTCTCCAATTTTTGGATAAACAGCTGCAAAAAAAAAAAAAAAAAGAGAGACAACAAAACCAGCTTTTTTTGGCTAATTGTGTTTTCTGAGAACACAGGCTTTTTTTTTCTTGTTGTTGCAGCTGTAAATTTCAAGGCAGCTGCAAGGTAAAACCTGAAACTGTACAAGCAATTAGTCCATGGTAATGTCTAATCGTTGCTGGCATCTAAAAAAATATGAAACAGCGGGGATGTTTAACTTTGAAAACCAACTACTGCACAGATGGAGGAACTATGTCGAGGAAGTTTTCCTTGGCATATCCTCGCGAATTGTAAAAATTGGCTCAAAACGTGGCAACGTAAAGGCTGCAAAACTGGAGAAGAAAGTGCTGTGGTTCATCAGGTCAACGGTGCAGTCCTGGCCTTAGGAAACCGAGGTGGCTGCGCTTCACAAGGAAGTGCCAGGGTTCCCTGCAGGAGGAAGGAGCCTTTTCCAGCTGCCTGTTCCCAAGTGGGTCCCAGGAATCTGGAATCATCCCAAAGAAGAGCAGCAGAAAGGGGCATCGCGGTGCAGGGGGTCCTGCTGCTGGTGGACATGAGGGAGTCTCATGAGGGTTGACCAACGTGCAGAGAAAATGCAGATTTAGTCTAACTCATTCAGCACTTCGTAACTGATGCGTAATCTCCTGTCGAACAGGGGGCTTAGCCGTAGCCTCAGCATGTTAAAGATCTCTTCCTCACGTAGGGAGAAACTCTGCAATTTCTGCTGGAAATTGCCACTGTGCTATGCTACCGTCTCCAGAAACGTGTCTCTTAGGGCGATGTGCTCCAGGATGCAGAGATACAACAGCTGAGTCCATATTCCTTATGATCAGCTGGTAGCCTCAGTGCTGGGAAGTGTTGGAAGAATTCAGGATTTCCTAACTAGAGGCCCAGAAATGCAGGCATGAGTATTCAGAGGGCACTTAGTACACACACAGAGGCAGCGTCCACATCAACACACGCAAGGAACATCTGCTTCAGTATGCAAGGGAGCAGAAGAACTAGCCTTAAAAAAAAAGGAAAGGGGAAGTGGGGGAAATCGGCATATCCTTTCTGTTCCTCATCCAGCCCAACGCCAACACTGATCCATGTCAGAGCACATCACCTCATGCAGCATGCTGGATCCATTCTGCTTTCCCCCCCAGCCCCTTCTTCTTCAAGAGCCTTTCCTCTATTGATTTAAATCAGTGTAGACTAATGAAATCAGCGGGGATAGAACATGTGTCTGCACCAACTACCAGCCCAGAGTTTTGAGATGAAGCAAAAAACCATGATTGGCACCAAAAGCACTAACTAAAACTGCATTAGCAAACAGAGGAACGGTTAAATATGCTCTGCAGATCTCCTGCCCATTTACCACTGGTCCTTGACCATCATCAGGAGAAAGCCACGACAAAATGAAGCAGGGACAGGAAAGCAGAGGTATCCCAGGGTCAAAAGGGGTTTAGGTCTCTCATGAGAAGAGCTGGGGCACTACAGGGATAAAAACAATCCGTGTAGCTCACCAGCCTCTGCTTTCTGCTTCATCCTACTCCTCTTGAGGGACCGTACTGGTGCTTGGATGAATCCCCACCTGCAAACTGGATTGTGAGTCCTCAAACAGCACTGTAGAGAGGAAAACACCCAAGAACAGAACTTCTGCAGCCTGCACTTGCTCCAAGGAGCCTCCTCAACCAATTAATAGCAGAGAGCGAGGAAAAGAGACTCCAGTCATCAATGGTCTTAAAGCTTTCACTGTTACCACCTTGTGCCCCTAGTGCCTGTATCTCCCAGGACAGGACAGGTAGGCTGGATGCTATCCTAACCAGGTGAAACATCTATGGAATTGGGTTCAGCCTAGATTCATATTGGTAGAGAATGATCTAGATGCAGCTGGGTCTTTCCTAACAGCAGGGGAATGAACGAAGTGACATCTCAGTTTCACTGCATCCTCTGTGAACCCAAGGGGAAAATGTCTCAAAATCTGCTCCTGGAGCCCTTGTGGCTTGGTTAAATACAACATAATCCCCAGAATCAAGAACTTCAGCCATCCCCTCTCCAGCTCTGGTGAGCAGGTTTAGCCAAGCAGGTTCTTCCTCAGAGCCTTCAGGAGACACAGGTGGGCGATTTGGTCTGCAAATCCAAGGGCACAATCAAAAAACACATGGACATGTGGGAAATATTCCCAGGTGGGATCTGGCCTGGGGTTGGGGTGGGAGCTGCTTTCAGAGGAAAAGTAGTCAAGTGGGAACGGATAAGCCGAGAGGCTCAAGTTTTTACTAGTGTGGGGAAAATAAAAAGTGATGGGTTTGACATGGGTTGCTTCCTCATAATCAGTATGGGTCATTTCTTGAGTTGATTGAGAAAAATGAGTAAAATAGTTCAAACATTCTTTTTTATTTCATTTTACGGGTTTATTTTCTGCCTTTTTGCACTTTTGAGGTTTGTTTTTCCCGTATTTCTTGGAAACTGATATATTTGCATCCGTTTCCATCATAATTTTTCATGACTCAATGAAGCTGAAAGTGGGTTTCAACCCATGTATTTTCTGCCTTTGTTAGCAAAATAAATCTGGAAAAGCATCTTGCAAGAAATTGTGTAAAGGGCTGCTGTGTATATAGTATTAACTTTCTTTAATCTGTTGCTGGGCACGTTTTCAAGGCAGAGAAAAGGAGGTGGAGACTTAAGTCCTACTAACCTAATCCCCCAACATCACGTAAATCACCGAAGGAAAAGCCAGCTCGCACAAAACTGCAATCCAAAAACGTACCCAGGTAAATCTGATGGTCCTACAAATCTGATGGGATTTTGCTGAGCAAGCCAGAATGTGCAGGTTCAGGTTGGCTGAGCAGCAGTATTATGTTCTAGTCTAACCCAGCTGTCATATATTTAATCTCCAGTAATTAAACTTCCAAATGAATCCATTTCACAAAGGCTACAGTGCATAGAGGGAAGCGGTGGGTAAATTTTCCTAACCTCCCGTCTGACCCCAGATCTAGGTGGGGCTGCGTTTTGTGCAATGGCCTGTGGAAGAGATAGAGATGTAACTGTCAAAATAGAGGTAAAACGAAAAGAGAAAATACAAAGAACTCCCTTAGCTCGGGGTTTCCGAGTGCTTTCCTGTTACTAAACAAAATATTTTCCGAGACCACAGAACACATTGTGTTGCGGCAACCTCTGATTAAAATATGATTAGGAGATTGATTAGAAACTTCTGATTAAAGGCAGAAAAATACCACTGATAACATCTGTGTGCAAAACAAGAGTTCGTGGCATTGGGAGCAGTCTGTCACCCCGATTGCTTGGTTTTGGGGAAACAAGATGAATTTCAACATGGCCAAATCCAACCTGGGCACCTGGGGACAGGGGGTGGACATCCTGCACCTTCCAGACAGCACCTGGACACAGACGTGACAGGATGCTACGGCAAAAAGGCTCGTGCAATCCTCAAATACTGCCTTTGCTTGGCATGCAGCATGGGGAACACTGCTGATAGATGTAGTTTAACTTGCAACGGGGCAGAAGAGCGGGAGGCTTTGCTGCAAAGGAGGCACAGCAAGAAACTTTGAGGAGAAAACACCAGGTGCTGAAAGGCTGCTTAACCCATGGGGGAAGGCAGAGCAAGAATGACAGGCTAGGGACTGAAGCCAGGCAAGTTCGGATGAGAAATAAGGCATCGCATTCTCAGAGTGAGGAGGATTAACCTTTGAAACGAACCCTGTGAAGTGATAGATCATCCATCTCCTCGTATCTCCAGATCCAGACTGGATGCCTTCCTGCGAGATGTGTGCAAGCCAAATACAGGTTAGGCAGGTTACTCGCTTTGCACAGGATGGACGGGTGAAGTTTAACAGCCCGAGATACCAGGGGACTGGTACAGATCATCTATCTGCCCCCTCAGGTCTTAAACTCTCTTAATGTGTGACTCAATGAAACACGATACAGCACCAAAAAGTCCCCAGGTCTCTGCATCACTGCTGCCCGCAGGCCGTGTAGAATCCTCCCTTGCACAACAAGCAGCAAGTTCCTCCAAAATGCATGGCCCTGCTGCAGAAAACACTGCTGTGCAGTGGAAACTGGTGACAACATCTGGAGGGTGCAACAAAACCAGCCAAGGCAGCACATTGCTCAGCCCAACACGAGCCAAGGTCCACATGTCACACAGCCACCGGGCTCAGGAATCCACAGAGCGGGGTGGAAGGCTGTCAGCGTACTCAGAAAGTCAGAGCACAGAGCAGAAAGGATGCCTTCCTCATAATGCATAATTGCAAACTCAAAAATCCTCCCTCAAATGCCTAGAAAACCAGTCTCCTTTTGGTGCAGCGATCCAACCAACACATGGCAAGCAAGGCTACATAGTCGTAATTCCCCTTCGCTTTTTCCCCTTAGTTTTATCCATCCCATGTGCTGCTTTCTTCACATTTAGCAACACAGCTCTCCTTTATCTGTATTTTCACATTGCGCTGCTGGACACAGCTCTCCTGAATTACCCACCCTTGTATCTTCCTGCTGGAATTGTGTTCCGCAGCTCTGTTTCGGCTTTGCCGCTCGTTCATCAGCACGAACAATTACCAAACAACTCGGGGAGCTGGCAGGCGGCGAGAAAACAAGCTCCATTTCTGCCCAGAGGGAAGAGAGGTTTTATACAATAGCGCGGCCTTTGTTTTGCATCCTTCGCCTGGGCGATGCGAGGGATGTGAAGGTTGTACCACGCCGCGTGCCAAACCGCTGGAGCTCGTGTCGGGTTGCAGCTCCCCGTGGGGTGTTTCTGCTTGATATAAAAGAAGATAAGAGGATCTGCTCGCTGCCCACTCCTCGCCTGGACACTGCTTAGTCAGCAACCCAGATCCTGGAAACGCCCTTCCCCTGGTCATTACCATTTTATCGGGATCATTCCTGCTCGTGCTGCGGAGCACACTGCAGAACGACGAGTGGATTGGTGAGCAGAAAGTGATTAAATGGCTGTAAAACACAGTGTCCTCTACACGTCAACATATTCTGCTTGTGTCTACAAGAAAGCAGTGCTTTGCTTCAGCTTTCCGTTTGTGCCCACAAAAGTGTTCAGTGTCTTGCTGCAAGGAAACCGAGCTCGGGTGCATGGATGTCATTCCGCCTCCTGAGCATCTGGAGCATCAAGACTTGGGGACCTGAGCCACTTTTAATCATTTTACCTTTAGGATTAAATCAATTCGTTGGTAATTCCCAGCACTAGGAGATACAGTGCAGATGACTCTGATCTTGGCTTTGCTTTGTAGACCTTGGTATTTTGCTCCTGAAATTTATTTTACCTTGCAATTGTTATTTTGCACAGTAACCCGTATTCCACGTTTTCCATTTTCCTTTCGTTACACTAACACGGAATATCATCAGTCAGAACTCCAGAAACCAAGTGCGAGAGAGGGCCAGGCTGCTCGCAGCCGCTCAGACGCGTCCAAGAGGTCAGAGTCGAGGAAACGGGATGCGCTCCCAGCCCGGGGACCGCGTCCAGACCTCGGCCTTCCAAGAGATGGGAATGGGATCCATGGGGAGGAGCTTGGGATTTTGTTGGTTTAACCCTCTCAAGCTGTTTAAAAACGTTTCCTGTGCGCAGAACTTATCTCTGCTAAGCTAGCGATCCCTGGTTTTTTTTTCTATTTTATCAGTTTTTCTTATTGGGTTAACGAGCTGTCACAAAACAGCTGGAGGCACAAACTGCTCCAGCACGAAGTTTGGGGTTTAAAGGGCTGGACTTCGGGGCCAATCATCCAGGAAAGGGGCCAGATCTAGGATTTCACTTGGAAGTATATCCAAGAGGTCCAGAGCCGGTTACAGGAACAATATCCACCAGGAGGGATGGGCCAAGTTTCAGAGCAGTTGGAGGTGGCCAGCAGATCAGATGAGGAGCTGGTCGCAGGGCTGTGATATCAACCATATGTTACGTGCCCTAGGGCAGCAGAATCCGCAAAGATTTTCTTTTATTGCCCTGATTCTGCAAATATAAGAGGTCATCTGGAGAACACACAGGAAAACGCCTGAAAATCTGAGGCCATCCCTGTTGGGCTAAACTGAAATCCTCCCTAAGCAGTTTGCAAGCCCTGTGAAATCCATCATCTGTGCTCTGTGGGCTGGGCTTATACTCATAAGTCAGAATCAGAGGCATCTTTTTTCATTTTAAAAATACATTTGCAAGTACTCATCCAAATGCAAGGGACTCAAGTAAAAGACCTTTTTGCACTCAGGACAAGGGTTTTTTCTTACTCTTGCTGGAAGTGCTTAATCTGTATAAACAGCAAAGCATTCACCAGATTAGGGAGCCCGTCAACCTAATCTCGTAGCCAGGAGGCCGAGCCGGGACGAGGAAATCCCAGCTGAGCTCTCCCAACCAAGCAGGACGGGGCCTCCCGTATTCCAGAGACGTGTCGCAACGCCTGGACGCCTGCCCCTGCGTCTCCCCTTTCGCCATGGACACTTCCTGAGCAGAAAGTCCGTCCCGAGGAACCTCCAAGCGCTGTTGGAGATGGCACCTTTCCATTCATCAGGGTTGTGCAACGAGCGTTTGCTGTCGTGGAACTCTTCTGGCCAGCTCACCAACATCAGTGCAGAATAGATGGGGACCTCGTCTCATTGCACATGCAAGTTTCAGATATCTTCGACTTACAGTATCTGCTAAAAGTTGGGGTATCCAACGTTTATTAACAGTTAAGCAGTTTTGCATTTCTTATCAGGAAAGGCAGCAGAACAGGCCTGTTTAGTTCTCTCTGCTCATCCAATATCTTTCCATTGTTTGTTTTGATTTTAGAAAAGAAACATAATAGAGGAAAGTTCATCAAATGAAAAGTTTGCCAATGTTTTTCATAGAAATATTTGCCACCGGAGGTCAGCTCCACGTTTCCAACAGTAATTTAATAACTCAAGTCTATCATATCGAAAATCCCTCTGGACTCTTAACAAACTAGAGAGACGTCCATAGGTCACTTTTAAAACATCAGCAAACACTTTGAAGATGGCTCCAGAATCCCCTCTGTGCTGTAGATCCTTGTTGGACAAATTGTCCCCAAATCTATTTATTTATATTTTTGCAGCATTATGAGAAAGCATAAGTTTATCTTGCTAGAAATGCCTAATTGCTGTCACGCAACTCTCTGATGTTCAGTAGAACACAACAGCCCATGGCTTTAGAGGAGAAAGCAGAAGAAAATATCTACAAGGGGTCTATCGAGGAAAGACTTTTTACTCAGTATTGTTTAATATATAAAATTTTATATATTATATATATAAATATATATTTCTAAAATTATATAAAATAAAATATTGTTTAAATATAAAATTTAAAATCAATTAAAACATAAAACTGATACTAAGTATTTTAATTCAGTCACACTGCTCACTGCGCCTGATACCCATGTATGAACATTTCTTGAATGTCTTTTTAAACACCAAAAGGAGACTTCATCCCTTTTTTCTTTTCTTTTCTTTTTCTTTTCTCTTTTTCTTTCCTTCCCTTTCCCTTCCTTTCCTTTCCTTTTTCCCTTTCTTTTCCCTTTCCAAAAATGAACATATTTAAACCAACATGAAAGCCTTTTCCATGTGATGCGAGCCCGATTCATCAATCTGCAGCTTATGCTGGCAAGTAGGCAGAGTCGAGTGGCTGGATGCGTACACAGAGCTCTCCCTGGAAATGCTCAAGACCTCATGGATTTGGGGCCAGCCCATGCTCCACCTGCTCTCCGAGAGGCGAGACTCATGCCAGAGCCGTCTTCATCCTCCCTCGTATCTGCACCACGAGTAAGAGTCCCAACATTTTCCTCTCTGTTCCTAGAACACCACGCTCCTACCCTATATAACGGTCAGGGGAGGCCCACATTTTGCCATCACACCCTGTAATAAAACTCCTTGCATTGCTCCAGGTCTATCCCGTTCGCTGGGGACACGAGGGCTGCAGACTCTGGCTGGAATAGCAGCAATAACCCGGGTCTGGGAATCCTTCATCCCCCTCCAGAAACCTCCAGCCCGAGGAGAACGGCTGCATCCCGATGCCCTGTGCCGGGCGGGATGCTCGGATCCGGCCCCACGTCCCTCCTCACCTCCTGCCGGATTGCGGAGCCAGAACGGGCTGCTCTGGAGGGAGCACCGAAGTGCTCATGTCCCTGGATAGTCTCTGGGAACACGTGGGTGTTTCTGCATGCTTGGAGGGCCCAGCGCCGCAAAATACTCAGGCACATGTGTAACAGGGAACGACGGCCAATAAACTAACGCGGGGACAGACAGCGCTCCAATTTCAGCAGGATCCAAACCATTTCTCCATGAAGTTCCAAGTAATATTTCTTTTTGTTCAGGCAGTAAAATAGCTTCATTTTTGACAAGCTCCTCCCCCTATCAGCAGTTGAATTAAGCTCAGCTTTTAAGTCTATCAAATCCTATCCTTTTTGCAAACAGCAGTAACACAGGCTAAGTTATCTTGTGCAGATGAATATTAACCACTCATTAATGGAAAAAAAAAAGAAAAAGAAATTCAGCTACAAAAATATTGTGGGAGTCTGACCAAAAGCATCATTGATTATAAGTGCTTTCTAATGCCACAGCTATTTCATTGCAATTCCACTTTACATTTCTTAGCCAGTGGAGCCTATTAAAAAATTAAATACCCAGATGACACAGTATTAAATTGAAAAGCCTTGATTGTGAATGAATATTAGCTTTCCAACTCTTAGAGGAATTTAAATGTGGAAACTTCCACCTATTGCCCAGTTTACCGCGTTCTGGAGAGAGCTGAAAAGCAGAGACGTCCATGAGATCATCCCTCTGGCTTTCCCAGCACAGAAGGAAACCTGAGCTATTCTGTTGCTGGGGAACTTGATCCCAGGCCACAGCTCCAGAAAATGTGCGAGAAAAAAATCACCCTCTTCTCATCTCTGTGTAAAGCGCCTTTCTCTGACGGGGATGCACAAGTCGTTAAAACAGGCACATCATTAAAACAGACACATCATTAAATTCCGAAGCGCATTTAAAACTGTGCATGATAACTTATTAGAACTTAACAGAAAGGAAATCAATTGCAATCTCATTAAAGAAATATTTTTACGCCCAAGAGAAGCCGATCTGGGCTGCAGTGTAAACAGGACCCCGTGTTATATAAAGCCACGGAGCTGCGCAGCAGGTAAACCAGCCGCTCGCGGTGACAAAGTGGGACATGTAGGTTAGTTCTGAGTGCTAAACAGGCCAGAGCTCAGCTAGCCTGGGTCTGCAGCTGGAAGGAAAACAGGCTTAAACCAGGCGACAAAGTAAACAGGAAAGCGGAGCTATTGTTTTCTGCCAGTGTCCTGATACTTGCTTGCTTGCCCCAGTACGGACTAAACTGAAAGTGAAGGAAATGTTAATGATTAATCCAGCGTGAATTCATCTACTTTCTAAAAAGGCGCTGGCGGTCTTAAAAAGTGTCGAACTTTACCTTTGCTCGAATGCATTTTCTTATTATTTTTAAAGATAAAGTATGTTTATGCACATGGTAGATTTAAGCAGACAAGTTTTAACAAGAAGATTTAAAGGGAAACCACAAAAGAGCCCTTATTTTGTACTGACAGCCATCAAACAGAGGAACGGTACAGAGGACGCTTACGTTAACCCTGCATTAATCTAAACTTTGTGTCAAGTGGTTTCCACGCAGATGAATGGGGATTAAGTCCATACAGAATCTGCAGGAACACCCCTTCTCAGGCAAGCTCATAATCGCTATTTGCAAAATTATTGAACTAGGTAAATGGAAACTTTCCCTGCTAATTTTTCATTTCCTGCATGGATCATTCGCACTATTGGCCTTTGATACTTAACTCATTCCGCTGCATCACATCTGATAAACACCCTCTCTCATAAAAGAGGGCATCATTAGAGAAACAATAAAATTAAAGCCTAGACCCATGAAATCTATGAGCAGCGCGAGGCAGATGGTGGGAAAAGGGCAGCGGGAAGAGGCTCATTCCCCTCCGACAGCCCAGCCTTGTGCCAGATTAGTGACTGCACTACCAGGGCCCGATGTAAACAGAAAAGATATTTCCTGTCTTGGATTACATGGCAGGGGATGGGGGATTTGACTTGTAAATGAGGGGAGGATAAAAGGCCAAAGCCCCTGAGTACACACAGCAGCCAGGCTGGGAGGAAGGCGCCCGAGCTGCAAATGCCTGTAGAAATCCGTGCTCCCAGGGAATCGCTTTAACGAACACCAAGATATTGTCATGATTGTCAGAAAATACACACCAGGGGTGCACAAGGAAACCAAATTATCTTGTCTTCCCAAATAGAAATATCTTGTCTTTCTGCCCCTGTCAGGAATAACCATCTTGGGCCTCAGAGAGCAGAGATGGGTGTTGACCAAGGAAACATCCAGCTGTACCAGGTCAGGGGGGACCTGCTCCAGGTAGGTGCAGCACAGGGATGTGGCTGTGATGAGGTTAAATAACAACAGAATTGGGGAGCAGTGAGGAAAAGGAAGGGACCTGGGGTTGGCTCCATCAGTGCCCTGCCTGGAGAGGACAAGAGATGGAGGGATCGAGAACCTCAGGACACAGGAGGAGACTTTTAAGGCACGGCTGATGCACAAAAGCTCATGTGAAACAGCAGAATGCTGAAGATTTTCCCTCATTTCTTCCCAGTTCAATGAACTGTATTAGACCCCAGCCTTTCCCCATCACGTCATGGGGACAAGAGAGAATTGCAGCAGAAGATACAGTCTTGTTTTTCAGACCCAAAACCTCCTACCCCCAACACGGAGGCACTGGTGCAATCCGCAGGTTAATACTAGTTGGACATCTGAACGTGCTTACAGGAGGAATCTTAAAAGCACAGGGATGACCCTAGCAGAAGATCCATTGAGCGTCTGGGCCCCAGCTCAAAGATGGGATCCTAGAGAGAGGCCAAGGGAGAAGAGTGAGATCAAAACCCCTTGGAGCATCTCCATATCACTCGGTCAAAGGACACAGGACTGCAATCTGTCCTGTTTAGACTGTAGCTGCTTTAGGAAAATGAGGGTCACCACTGCAAACTGCACCAAAATGCACTGCTCTGAACTATTCAGCGAGGATCTTCACTACTGGGATCTTGTCTAAAGTCTGCTCTTTGCCTTCTGGCTGTCAGATTCCCCTTAAAAACCGTATTTCATTCTCACTTTGTAGATGTAGCATCTGTCTTGCTTGTTATACGGGGGGTGTGTGGGGGGGAAAGATGTGTAATTAAGTGCAAATAGGGTTCTCATGATGCAATGCAGACTCATATAATACTTCCCAGGTGCCCCTGTCTCAAGCAGCTTGGCAGGAGCCTCCTCGTTGCGAGGCTCGGGGTTTAAGAATAGCACTAAACTTGTGTGGTCCCGCAGAAGCCCTCCTTACGTGCGGGCTCTAATACCGCTTTTGGGAACAGCTGTGCAAGGCCACGCTTACGGCTGCCTTGGTATTTCCAAGGGATGTTTGTTTTGTGTTTTTTTTTTTTCCTGTGCATGTTTTCCCCCCCCTCTCTTCCCTGAAGAGGGCCTTAGCTTTTTAAAAGCTGAATTCCTCAAGTTTATCGCAGGGCGATAGTGCTGTCAAGCGTCTGGATGTGGCTGGTTTGTGTTGTGTTTGAGATACACAGCATAGGACGTGAAAAAGAAGGAGAAAGAAGAAAAAAAGGAAAGAGAAAAAGCCCTTAAGCAAGCCCTACAGAAAGCAAAGCTTGGAACAGTACAATGATTTGCCTCAAGATGCAGGATGGCAATTTAAAAGGGATTGAGTTGTTTGCTGTTGCAGCTGTGCCAGAGGACAGGGCATCAGCTTCTGCTAATGCTGCGAGATGAAGGATGTAGCTGTGGAGCCTCCAAAAACGCCAAGAACGGGCAATATTGCCCATCACCGCCCACGGCCCTGGCGTTTTTCTGCTGCCATGACCATATTGGGCAGAACGGGCTTGTTTTCCCAGCAATTTCTCAGCTGAAAAACTTCAGCTGCTTATCACAATCTTCAGCTTCTGGCCGGCCTCCAAGAGCATTTTAGCTTTTTGGCAAGGGAAATTGGGATAGGTGCTATTTTATTTATTTTTTAATAAATACAAGTACAAGACTGTCATTTCCCTGCACAACGACTGCTCGCCCCAGACTGAAGTTCTCGATTCCAGCACCGCTGTCGCGGGCTCGGCAGCTGGCTTGATAAATTGATAACACGCTGCACCATCTGACAAGGAGGTTTATCAATCAAAACAAGCCCTGCTGTTCAGCTCAACAGGAAAACTCCATCACTTTCCCCTGTGTCATCTGTCTGCTCAGCCTCAGATAACACCAGGCTGGAGATCTGCATCCACTCTCACTGCTCCAGGGTTATTTATAACTTTGTACCTTGAGGGTTTACTAATTAGCAGCATTCTCCCACACCCTTTGATATCATCAAAATAATCTCAGCGTAAGTTACTGCTTTCTGATGGTATCTCAGAGGGAGTGGAGAACAGATGCAATAATTCACAATATTACCATTGGAGCAGCTCTCAAAAGCAGTGATTGAAAGATCCCAGTAATTTTGCCCATGCAAGCAAAGATAAATCAGCATTGCTTGTGGCCTGTGCGAGTCTGCAAAGAACATTAAGTTTCAACGGGTCCAGAGCAGGGAGATATCAGGATATTAGTACAGTTCTTGCCTACTCCTTGCAAACTTCAGGTTATCAGGTAACCACTCTTCGTTTCCTTTACTTGTATTTTGTTCCTGTTCTCACCCTCTTTTGGTTTGTTTTCTTTGTAAAGAAGTAATTTACAGCAATAAGGGGGGGGGGGGGTGGATCTTCTATAGCCCAAAACCCTTTGGCATATTAGGAGCAAAGGAATATCAAACCCAGAACCTGAAAACCAGAACTCTGCGACTCCGGGAAAGTGCCTAGGAGCTCAGCGCTCCAACCTGGACGCACTCAGTGCTTCACTTTGCACAACCTCTGGTCCTCAGTTACTTGCAAAGAAACACTGAAATAAGTCCTCTGGAAGCCAATAAAAAATAATAATAAAAAAAACTAATAGCACTAAAAATCTCATTCCAGGTAGTTTTAATAGTGTGCAGGTTATTTAAGCCCTAATATCTTGCATTTTTCCCCCGCACGTGACTTGTTTTCTTCTACAACGTGAGTTAATTTAAAGACCCATCACTAACGTAGCAACTGGCTCTACGGAGAATAAAACCGGACATGGGAAGAGGGCTGACTCCAACACGTTAAAAACCCACTTGAAACCAGACCGGTTCTGATGCATTCCGATAGCAGCTCTTATTCAAGAAACGAGCCCTTGTGGAAAAAAAACATGCAGTTTCCAATAGCCACTTTGATATTTGCCATTAATTCCCTGCTCTCGGCTGCTCGGTCTCTTAGCAACTTCCTGCCCTTTGCTCCTTCCTATTCTTGCTCCCGCACGAGCACTTCCTTTTGTTGCTGATTCTTGCTCCTCCATCAGGGCTGCTTCGGAGAAGGCTATTAAAATCCTGGTGCACACAGAAAGCACCAGATACCAACGGCTACGCGAGCGTATTTATGTTTATAGCAAGAGAACAAGCTGTCCTGGGTTCTGGTTTCCAACTGGAGCATAAATCCATCAGCAAATGTGCTGCAATCCCAAAGAAGAAAGCAGACCTGTAAGAGCAGAGGCTGCAAGACATGCTGCAGAGCCACAGCTCCCTGTCTCCTCCTTCTCCAGGAGTGTGAAGGATGGAGGCTTTGAGCCCAAATTAAAAGAGATGTCATTGCATTTCGCAGGGGAACATCATGAGAGCAGGACCAGGAGCATGTGCCAAGCATTGCTGTCCCCAATCGGCCAGCACAGCTAGGGAGCCGGCCTCAGGTCTCCCCATCCATAAAGCAATGGTCAGTTAATTAACACCATCCCTGCTTGGCCAATCAAGGGCGCACATCTAATTAACATACACGGAACAAGCCTTTCCTTAAGGGACTGGAGCACCTTGTATTTACTGAGCTACTACTGCCCCATCTCAGAATACAACAGTCTGACTTTGGCAAATACCATGGTCTTCTAATAGAAGACTGGCATAGGTGGCTTCTCATAACATAAGAGTAGTCTTTTTATTATTTTTTTTTTAAAGGAAAAAATATTTGCATTCAGGGCCATGCTAAGTAGAAACCAGATGTTGAAATAAGATGATCATTTAGGCTGATTCATTGGTCCTTGTGAAAAGGGATGACATCAGCATGTGCCAGAAAGCTCAGCTGAAATGTTAGGGAGCTTTAGTGCAAGATGTTCGCATCTTAATAGGCTTGGAGATAAATGGCCTTTTTTCTTGTCTTCCATATGGTTTTGCTTTTCATATAGTAGATGAATCATAACATCAGATGAAGGAGAGGAGCTGTTCAACTGCACTTACAGCGAGAGAGGGGAAGCTGGAAGTGCAGATGAAAGGAACTGAAAACTTGGAGGAGAGAGGGAATACGGACCATGTCTGCAGAAGTCATCGCACTGATGGAGAGTGACAAGATGAAAGCACTTCCAGGAGTAACAAGAAGCACAGGAGTTTGAGCAGAGCCTGACCAGCTGTATGGGTGAAAGATGGGTAATCTATTTGAAAAGAAACTATGTTCTTTTCCCCTCATCCCAACTCCAAGTTCTTTATTCCCTTAACCTGCATTTGCACAAGCACCTTCACACCGAGGACTTTACTGGTTCAGGATCTCCAAGGTTATGGGGCAAGGACAGTTTATTCCATCACTGCTGGCATCAGCAGAAGTTTTGCTGGGAATGGCCATGGAACCAGGATGTCACTGATGCTTTTTAACACAGTGGGAAGCAAAGCATGGTCACATCCTCACATTACACTTATGCCACATAGCAAGTCAGGAGCTCCACGCACAGCCCTTCACCCTAGCAACATCTTATACTTTTTTAAAATGTACATTACCCATCAAGGTTAAACAGGTTTAAACATAAAATACGTATGTAAAAAGGCAAAACAAATAGACTCGATGAGAGGGCACACGCGTGCTCCAAGAAGTCGTCAGCTTTACAAACCAATTTAGCCCAGGTCTATTAAGAGCTTTTCCTGGTGAAAGAGTGAGAGTATTTTCCCTGCTATAATCATATCAGCCTGTATTCTGGATTAATGGAGATGAATATTACTGCCAGATTTTGTTCTTTCCCTGCATGTAATCTAATGCCAGATGGTTCTGTAGGGGTATTAAAGACCCCTGTGCATGACCTCCCTGATTTTTTTTTTTTTAAATCATTAGAACCATAAAATAATTCAAGGAAGGTTTTACCAAAGCCTGATCATAAACCTCCTAATGAGGAACTGAAGTCACAAAGAAAATCCTCCTGTTAACTCCTGTTTTGTATTTTCTCCCCTTTATGACAAATGGGCAAGAATTTGTGGTAACAAAGATACTGTTAAGCAGTTTCAGTGGAAAATATAAAGATCGAGCACTCAAGTTAACAGTTTGGGTGCCTAGCAAGGTCTGCAGATGCTGTGACTGATCAAATACCTTCAGCTCCTACTACAGGAGTCAGTTAGTTCAGCAACAAAATTCTCAGGCATACATTTGCATTTATTCTTAAATTAATGCTTGAAAAAAATAGATGTATGAGTGCATAAAACAGTGAACTAAAGAGAGGTTTTAGATATTATTAATAAAATAAAATCTTCAGGAGAGACTCCTGCATGTAAAAAAGATCATGGACATAACATTGAGCATATACCAAACCCCTTCATGCAGGATCAGACACCCAAAGGTAGACACAATGCGGAATTTTAGATCTGCTAAATGCTTTCCTAACACTTTCCCTTTGGATCCTTAGGGCACAGCTTTTGATGGTAGGATCCCTCTGTCTCTTCCTCAGGGATTTTCTGCCCCCTTCTTCGCATGGGGTGGAAGGTATTTTTTAAATGATGCTGTGTTCGGTTTTCTACTTACTGCTTGTGCGTGGCACCAGGCCTTGCTTGCTGCACAGAGGACAAAATTGTTAATAGCCCCATGGGTTTGCTGCACTTTTCATTAACAGGTCAGCCAAAAGCAATAGAAATATTCCTGCAGTTAAATCAGTGCTGTGAGACGGGGGGACTGACACACAGTCAAGTTAAAGCCAAAAATGTTGTACTAATTTGGGGGTGTCCAAACTGGCCAGACACACTATTTTTTTTTTCCCCCAGGTCTTAGCACTGTAAATACAAAACCCAGCTCACATTAATGCCTGTTGCCAGGGGGAATACCCAGCACCTCCCAAAACCAGCCCTTGACCACAAACATAGCAGATGGGTTTCTTAAAAAAGAGTTTGGTTCAGGTGACTGAACTCCAACACTTGAGCTCCTAAGCATGAGACTATGAGCCTGAAGTCCCAGTTCATTTCCCATCTTTTTGGGAGCAGGAGCTGATGGGCAGCAACCTTCTCCTGCAACTCAGTGCTGAAGTGGAGCCTTGCAGGGTGGCAGGAGCCCTGCAGAAAGGGTGAGACAAACCCCACCACCTCAGGAAAAGCATCCCCAGGGACATTGCAGCATCTGGAGCCTGGTGTCCCCAGGCCAGAAGCATCCCCTCGTACCTGGTATCACTCCTGCATGCACCACGTCTGCACTGATGATGGTCTCTGCAACAGAGAGAGCGGGGAAACATAGGACCATTCCAGCACTTGATCCAGGACACTGAAGCAGGAGCTATAGGCTTCCTGGGGATGCATCCAGCAGGCAAAACATCTCTTTGCTAGACTTAGATGTGCAAGCCTATCCTTTATACCTCCAATTCTCCCTGTTCTGCCTCCAAAACTTACCCTCACACTAACCTCCTCATTCATAATTAGCTTGTTAACTCTAATTGCGCTCCCACCTGCTGCCATCTCACTTCCATGGGGTTCAGCTGGGCTTCTTCTCCCTGCCTGCTCCATCTCCCACTTGAACTCCCAAGGCTAAAGGCATTTCTCAACCTGGGAGACATCCAGCCTGAGAAAGGTGCATGACCCACCACAGATAGTGACACTGGGGTCCCATCACTGCCTAGGGGTCATTTTTCCTGCTCAGTGTCCTGCCCGTGCCCAAGGAGGAGCTGAGCAGGTTGCTCATGCCCGGGGATGTGGAGATCCCCGCGTGCAGAGGGTTCATCCTGCTGATGTGCTGCCCTGTGCGTGGTGTCACAGCCACGTGCCAGCTCTCCCAGGCCAAAAGGAGAGCCTGGGTTTCTGTCCCAGATGAGCAAAGCTATCGCGACCAGA
The DNA here is from genome assembly GCA_034781795.1 of Crypturellus tataupa. Taxonomy (NCBI): domain Eukaryota; kingdom Metazoa; phylum Chordata; class Aves; order Tinamiformes; family Tinamidae; genus Crypturellus; species Crypturellus tataupa. The sequence continues at coordinate 2,084,601 of JAWLRI010000449.1, forward strand.
ACAGGTCTGATGGAGCAGGGAGGACAAGCCGCTTTCTCCCCAGAGATCCCTCCGGCACCTTGGCTGCGGAGCTGCTGCTTCCCTGGGATGAGGAACATTCCTGGCATGTTGGCACCTCTCCTGCACGCAGCGGCGGGCTGGGCGGGCCGGGCAGCCGTCTCTTTGGAGCGCGCTGGAGACAAAGCGGTTTTACTAAAAAAGGCCCTTGGCTCTCGCAGGGGCCGTCCTCCGAGCGCGGATGCTGACGGGAGAGGAGGGCTGGCAGCCTCCGGCGGCTCCGACGCGGGGACGCTCCTGCCATCCGGCTCCCTGCCCCTATTCCCTGTCCCTGTAGCCACTAGGAATTGGGGAATATGAAGCATCTCCTGCTACAGAACACACCAGGACCCGGAGCCTGGCAGAATGCCCCCACTGCCCGGGTACCACCAAGAGGAACCATCTCACAAATAAAGTTTTTGCTTTACGGAAAACATCAGCAAATTCTATTGTTGCCTTTTCTAGCAATGCCTCAGACCGCTATCTTCAGGCTGCCGTAAAGTGCCCTTGTTTTTCCACTTAATCCCCCAGTGCAATTCAACGTTTTTTTCCCCTTTTTCTCTCCACGTGTGGGTTTACTTTATGCCACCAAGTGCTGGCAAAGCCGGAGGGGCTCTAAATTGCAGTAATCTGCGTTCTAGAAATAACAAGCTACGGAGGTCTGTGATTAAACACTGTGTGCACAATATCTGGAAAAATGAGTACACCATGTTCTTTAAAGGATCATTTGGACAACAGTGACATAACTCGCATACCCGGTCGCCATCCGGCTTAATCAGCGAGTTAATCTGCACCTCTCGAGCAGAACTGCCTAACTTAGTACAAGAAACAGGAGGAAAGTCACCAGCAGTAGGAGAAATTAATGCATTCCACTTAGACAGAGATTAATTATGATGAATAAGGCCCAAAATACATTTGCCCCAAGTGGGAGTACACACTCTTCTATTCATCAAGTTGCTTTCAAATAATCATTAAACATCTTAAAGCAGGAGACAGTTTTGTTCATTCAAAATAAACAGTGCTAAAAGTTACAAAATGAGGACTTTTTCTGAGGATCTTTTTCAATGTCTGCAGCATTTTGACCAAGAATAGTCGCTGGAAACCAGGCGAGACAGAACGTCCACTAAAATAAATGTGCATACGACTACGTTATTTCCAGTATGATTTTTCGTATTTCATATTAGAGTTTTCCTGCCAATGTTGATCTTTCCATATCATTATTATTCTAAGTTCACTGAATTAAATTTATATTTACTAGCAATTTTGTCCTGTAAAAGGCCTCTGCTGTAGTCCCAATGGCATCTCGAATAGTCATAAACAGATTTAGAGGTCAAAAGTCAAATTAGTTGCATATTTGGGGGAAAAATAAGCTCAGTGGTTTCAGGAAGGGCATGACTGGCTGCTTTTGGTATGGTCTCCTTTGCTCATTGGTTCTCCTGTTAAAAATGCATCAGGAGGAGGAGGATTTCCTTGTTTTGGTGGGACAAGCACTTGCTGCAGGACTGGTACATTAATAGCCGCCTGGCTTGCCTGTATCACGGGTCATTTATGCTCCTTTTTCCATTGGTCTCTGCTTAGTCCCTGGTAGATGCATCGTGGTGGCAGCGCTCTGGAAGAACATTCCTTTGGGGAAAGCCATGTACGAGACTAAAAGTGAGACAAAAACACGATGCCTTTCTCACTTATAAGGAAAGAAAAGTATGCAAAACACAAAGGTCAGCACGAATCAACTCTGTTACCAACTGGTCGATATTTTTTTCTTATTAATTCATATGTATGGAAAGTTTCTCCCTTGAAATGTTCCTCAAATTGTCCCTATTCCTGGCTCAGTGCTCCTGATGGAATAGGAATACCTGCTTCGCAGTGCTCAGATGCGATGCAAAGCAGCTCTGTGTATAAAAGCAGATCTCTAGCATCGTCCAGCTGCCTTTCAGCTCCCTAAATCCACTCGAGTTAGAACTGCGCCTCCACCTACAACATTTACAGCAGTTTTCATTTGCACTTTTTATTTAAGACTCTCATAATTTAAAGCACTGTATTCTCTCTATCCAAGCAAGGCTCCCAATGACGGTGTTTCCATTACAAACTAATGTTCTACCAAAACATACTGTCTTGGACATCAGTAAATCTGTCCAGCTCTTTTAGGCAGACCTGGGGTGGAACTAGGTCAGAATTTTCCTTTTTTTAAAAGGCTTATAAAAAAGGGTGACTTTAAAAAAAAAATATATATATATATATATGTATATATATGTATATATATAGTGGCAAAGCCCAGCACTCTCTGTTCCTGGCAGGAGCTCAGAATCGCTCTGGGAGCTGCATCTCTTGTGGCATTTCTGACCCAAATGAAATCAAGAAACACTGGTAGACACAGGAGATGGATTTTTGTGAGATTTCCAATTTAAACAGGTAGAGATAAACTTCAATAAATGCCGAAGCTAGATCTCCAGCATGTTCATGTACCACTAGAAATGTCTGTATATTTATGGCTCTCCCTTTTCCTTGAGATATACCTACAGATGCTTGCTTCATGTTGGAAGGAGTAAATGAATGAATAGGGAAAGGAGAAGTAGCAGAAAGAAAACTTCCTTATTAACCCTGACACATGCTGGCTTTCCAAAGGAAAGATTATTTTAATTGGCCACTGAATGCCTCAGTATGGGCTAGAAATGGCAAGGAGAAGATCTGCAAAAGCTGAGCAATTCTGATGCTTTCCCCAGGCAAGAACTATCATAAAACACAATGTGATACCTGCTTCTGCTACTTAGATAGTTAAAATCTGTTGCTTCAAAACTGCTCCTATGTTTTTACCATATCCCTTATGCCAAAAAAAAAAAAAGACAACATCTTTATTTTCATACAGCTTAACTCATACTGCAGTGTATTTTATGATTTTAATATACTGTGTATTTCTTTTACTCCTTTTCTTCATTACTAACTCAACATTAGCAAGTTGCTAAGTAACGTGCTGCAAGGCCCTAAAATCCAACTGCTTGACTGTGCTATAACTGCACGTTAATACTTCACCAAGGCAGTAACTATCAGCAAAAAGCACTATATGACTGTAAGGGAATCAATAGCACATTCCCCTTACCTTTATATACATGTACATTTATATATATATATTTATATATCGCCAGATAGATAGATAGATAAATATGCTCCTGCATGCATGTTCACCCACATGCACAGATGTACCTGGCTGCAAAGGGAACAGAGTATTTCAATAACAGTATTTTAATTTTCTACCTAGTGTTTTCCCTGCTTTGTTTGCATGAAGGTGCCACTATTTAAGTGTTTCATTTTTTAATTCAGGTTTTTCCCCTCCCTCAGAGAACAGACCGCTTTGCCATGTTCAATAGAGCAAAGCGACATTAAATAAACCTTTGCTGGGGCAACAACTGCATGTTACTAAACTATTATTTTATCTACTCTCCCCATGCACTCTAGCTTCTTTAAGTGTGTCTTTGTAGCAAGCAAACTCACTATAAATTAGTCACGATGATGTTACAGCTGAATTTAATTTTAAAGTCTCTCAGCAAGTTGTTAAGGGTTTCTTGCCTAGGTCACTCGTGAGGAAATTTGAAAACGCTGCTATGATTTATGGATATTACTATATTACTAGAGAATAAAGGGCTGTGGGGAATACAAGAACATAAACCTTTGTTTAATTCCGCTCCAATAAAAATTTCATTCCTTATAGCAAAATAAACATTTAAATCAATGTTTAATGATTCTGTTATTTTATTAGATAACTTATTATTCGCTTTGAAACATCCAAGCCAAGTAAAATGTGGGACCCTAGTTGTTTCTGTTGAAATATAATTAGTAGTGAGACCTATTCTGCAGAGGTGCTTCCTATCACGGCATTTGTGCTGCAAATTTGCAAAGTAAGAGAAAGATCCAGGAACAAAAGGCCTCGTTTCGCCTTTCTCCTCCACGTACAAACACATTAGTCCTCATTTTAGCCTGTCTTTCAATGTAATTTTGTGTGTGTGTGTGCAGAAATTCACTCAGCTGTCTGTGGCTTAATTAGTTTCCTAAAATGAGGATAGTTGCAGTGCTGCTTCCTTGTGCCTTGTTGCATGGGTCATGTTGCAGCTTCTTGGATGGACATGCAACTGCTGTTGCTTTAGTGGGAGCCTGCCCAGATGTTTGGGTGTTAATCCCCTTGGTGCTAAAGCCCTGGAACAGCAAATGCCTCAGAATGAAGGCAAAGGGTTAACTTTCTGCTAGAAGGGTTAAAACTCTGCCCATTTTAGCCATGTTTTAAGAGAGGCTTAAAGATGGAGTTTCTTCCCAAATAAACAGAAATGTCAGCCCAGCTCATCACCGCTTGTATTGACCTCCTGCTGACAGCCCTGCTCTCCCTGAGGAAAATGCACCCACGGGGGCTGCACAACTGGGGACATGGTGACGTCCTGCAAGATTTGGCCACCACCAGCCGCACGCACGGTGGCCGGTGGCTTCTGCAACCCCAGGCAATCAAAGCGCCTCTTGAACCGCCACTTGAGCAACCTCCCAAGCTACTGCAATTTTCAACTTATTATAGGGGTGCACACTGCCATGTTGCACTGTTTTCTCCCAAATAGAGTGCCCACATTTCTTGCGCAGAGCACTGGGAGGCAGTAATTCCCAAGCTTAACCAGCCTTTCCCTCCGGCATATTGCTTGACCCTAAGGAAGACGCTTAACCTCCCTTTCTCTTCCCAGCATGGACTCATCTTGCTGGCCGAATAAGGTGATATTCTGTGCAAATCGTTGATGCACGTTACTGCTTCTACAGCACTTTGGAGCTGGAAAATGCTGCCAGGCAAAAGCATCTGCTGCTGTAATTATTGTATGCTACACAAAACAGATATACAGTGAGATCCTCCTGTGCCAGCCTTCATCCCTGCTCCCAGGCTGTGCACTTCTCCAATGGAAAAGGGTTTGGAAAACTAAAGTGCCCTTGAAACTACAAGGGCAATTTTCTATCAAAGACTAGGGAACCTCCATGAGCCACAACTCTGGGCTGCTACCAGCTGCTTCTTTGGCAGAATATTTTTGCTCCCTTAAATTACTATTTTTGAATTATTTCCTATCCCTACAGGTAGGAACAATAGGTTGCATGACCGAATGTCTGTCCTCACCGCCCTTCTGCACCTGCAGGTAGAGGACAGGGTGACACCGTGGCCATAACAGCACACGGGTCAAGCCAAACACTTGCTTGAAGATAAAAGACAACTCACTAAAAAAGCCATCAGGAGGGAAAAGAAAGAGAGACCCAGACACACATTTTGGCCACAGTACACGGACGACAGGCAAACACCACAAAGCCGGGGACATAACATGTCAGATTGGATTAATTCTTATTTCTCGTAACAAGTCAGAAGAAGGGGGAAAATGTCAGGAATATTGCTAATATTTGCATAATATAATTCATTATGAAAAGCCAAACCAACTGAAAATGACTCAATTTTCCCGAGTAAAAGAAAAAAAGACTTTTTTTCAGCAGGCCTTTCTACAAAATTTTATGAAGGCTAATATGCAAAAAGACTTTTTTGGGTCAAAGTGAAGGCAAAAAGAAACAATTTCTCTAGCAGGAACACCCTCAGCTCTGCAAGGCCTCTCAGCTATACACACTATGGGGGTTAAAATGCACATAATGCTATAGTGGAAGATAACACTTTTGCACAGGCTGAGTTTTAATACATCGAGCCAAAGCTTTTGAATCTGTTTTAAACAAGAGAGGCTTTCTAAATATCTGTTTCAATGCAATCGGCATAAGACCTCGCTGAATCGGTGAATGAAAAACAGTAGTTTTATCTAAAGCTATTTTTTTCTGCGCCTTGGGCTATTTTGGAAGTTAATCTAGATGCTGTCATGCCTTACACACAAGGCAAGGGTGCCAGGGGGCTTGAGATCTTCCAGGCTTGGAGAAGGTATCAGAACATTAACTGGTGCAAGGCAAGTTAGAGAAAAACAGAGGTTTTCCCCGCATCCTTCATGCGCTTGGTGGGGTTGCACGGTGGGTTTGTGTGGATCTCTCGATGGTGATTGGGGCGGTTTGAAGGAGCAACCGAAGTGCTGGCGACGTGAGCTGCTGCTGAGCTGACAGGAACTTGCTGCAGGTTTCCGAGTTTGCCAGCACGGCCGGTTGGGGTGAGCTTGTCCTCACAGGCCGGTGGGACGTGGGTCAAGGGGCTGCGCGCCGCAGCTGGAGCTGCTCTCGGGCTCCCTCAGCCCTCCTGGCTTGCTCGCAGCTCTGCCGTGAGCTTGGCGGATGGAGAGGAGCCCGCGAGGAGCCCGACTGGCCCCAGAGTGGCCCAAGGTGGAGATAGTCCCCAAATCCAAGCTCCAGCCAAGCTGGGGGCAGCTAAAACGCAGTTTGTTGAGGCCTAAACTGGGTCAAAACTCATCTCACGTGTGGCTGGGGAGACTGGAGGGATTGAAGTGTCAAAGCGCTCATTTGGGGGCTGAGATAGGTCTTCCCAACAAGGCGAGAGGACTGTGCAGAGCAGAGCAGCTCCATCCATCCCTACAACACCTCCCAATATCTCCTTGAACACCAGCAAGTAACTTCTTCAACACACACGGGCAAAAACAAAGCAGAAGCCCAACGAGATCAAGATCTTCACCACAGGTGAGTCTAGTAGAGCACAGTACTTGTCCTCCCAACTGCAGCAAGACCCTAATATTTGAGGTCATCCCATTTTTTCAGCTCTCCCAAGGAAAGGAGCCATCATTACTGGCTAAAGAAAGCTCTTCCCACTTCACCACCAGGGAGACTTCCCTGATTTTTAGCCAGAACATCGATACCAAATGGCTGATGAAACTAATAGCACAAGCAGGCTAGAAAGGAAAAGACAGGAGGAAACATTTCAAAGGAGAAAAGGGCCAAATGAGTGTTGAGAGAATGGGAGTTATGGAGAGTTTGTTTCTGGCATGGTTTGCTCCCTTTCCAGTAACGCTGCACTGCATGAGATCTAGAAATAGATAGATCAAACAGATTCACAAAAAAATGCACCAGTGGAGCCACTGCAGCCAATGACAAAGAGAATGCAAGATGAGTGGGGGGGAAAATATAAGATTTCTAACAGCTTTGGAATTCAAAACAAGCAGTCCTTTAGCCAACATGTAGGGTTTGAGTCCTATTTATTTCTTTGTAATTCTCTTCATATTTCCTCATCTTCTTTAGGACAGAAACAATAAGATCAGAGCTTTGTTGAGGTCTGATGGAAAGGAAAGTGGCCCTGGGCTTGAGGAACTGCTGGAGGCTCCTCAAGGAGCAGTAACTCATGCAGAGGCAGGAGAGGCAGGACATTAATTATGTCAGATCCTCATCAGCTGGTCTATACCACATCGCCTACAGATGTAGGTCCCATCCCAGCCCTTTGGGTCAAGGTCTATACCTACTTTAAGCAGTTGAGCTGTGTTTAGTGCACTGCCACAATAAGCCTACCTGCCCAGCAAGGCAAACTTGCCCAGCAAATACACCTAAGAAAAAGTATTACCAAAAACAAACAAAAAAATAACAACAGCAACAAAAACACCCTACGCTGCGTAAAATTTGCGTTTATATAGTATTAATATAATAACACTTATTTACAGCAGCAACACGAAACAGCAGAAGATGGGATAAGGAGACGTTCTCTGGAGCACACACCATCAATGTGTGCGTACCCAGGTACTGTGGAAATCAAAGCTGGTCCTGTTACACAAATCCTGAGAAATAAGTCTCTAAACAAACTGCACAAGTATTCTCAAGTAAAATACAACGCCATAAGAAATAGAAAATTGCATTTGACCTCCGATTTTCCATTTATCTCTTCAGATTTTGCTCTTTCTTAAGTCATAAGCCAAATTATTTCTTTTCTTTGGAAGGGCTCGATCAAGAGCCGCTAAAATCAGTAAAAGTTTTTCTATTAATTTAATTAGGCTCTATATTAGACATTCTATTAGAAATAGAAGGTGTAGAAGTATAAAGAAATTAAAGATAAAGGAGGCAGGAGCAGAAGGTGGAAACATTTCATGAACATTTACCAGCCTGTAAGGTTTTACTCAACGTTTAGGTCAAAGGTTTGGGTCAGCTTTTATTCTGCTCAGCTGCCATTGAGTCTGATCTCTTTTTCCAGAGGAAGAATCATGACAGATCCACAGTGCCACTGTGAAAAGGTAAAAATGGGTCCAAAAAGCTGGACTTAAGAGCCCCTAAGAACAAAAGGACACGACCACCCTTTTACTCTTTGCTTTCCTGTCATGGTGCTGCAAATTTCCTGCGTCAAAGCAGCGTGGCATTTACGATATTTTAGTGAAACTTTAAGTTTGCACCATGGGCATCAGCTCATTCCCAACACACAGCAAAAAACACGTTTCAGGAGGGTACCTCTTTCCCCAAACGGAGGTTACCGTCACCAAATGACTCCCCTGTGGTGCTCGGTAGACCCTGGCAGACGGCAGCGTCTCCTGGATGGACTGCTCATCTCCCATAGCTTGCAATGGTATCTTCCATTTAGTTGGTTAATTATTTTTTCTAATTTCCAGCTGGAAAACCAGGGCAGCTTGCTGGCACATCTTCCAGCTAACTTCACAGTAAGCACAATTGCCACATTTAACTTAATCACGTTCATCAATTGGACAATTTGGGAAAAAGAAGGGGAGGTAGGAGCTGGGAAGGAAAGGGGAATGTCAGCAAGCGGAGCAACACAACCCCCCAGGTGTCCCCAGCCCCTTCTCCCTCTGCCAAGGAGATACCACCACGGGTGGAGGGAGACCAGGGGACTTGTGGCCACCACGCAGTGGCTTCCCTGCCTCCGCAGGGCTGTGGGGACACCGAAGAATAGAGACAAAAATAGGTTTTTGACCTACTTCTTGACAGCAGAGAGAGTCAAGGGGAGCAGATCATGGCTATGGGCTGCCCAGATGGGTTAGCGGGCTGTCCGTGGAATTGCATCTTCACGCTGGCTTTTCCAGCTTTCCCGGTGAGCATTTTCTCTCTGTTCTTTCCATTCCTGACAGGCAGACCTGGAGGGTGTTTTGTTGAAGTCAGTCCCCAGGCCGTGTTTATGGCAGACAACATTATTTGCCATGGTTCTGCAACCATCTCAGGACACAGTGGCCATCTCCCGAGGCCTATTGTGGAAACAGCATTTAGGAAACCCCAGCAGTCCATTTGGGAAACTTCTCCAGCCATGGATGCTTAAAGATTATTCTCCTCACATCACTTTCAAACACTAAGCGATTTGCATCTCAAAGGAATTGCACTGTAATACTGTAATCTTTCGTATTAATCACTTCCCTCTCTGATTGAAACTCAAGCATTTCATGGATTTGTGTTATTACTTTGCATCAATGGAAAGCACGCTTTGTGTTAGCCACATCTGCACAGAACAGAAAATATATATATTCCTTTTTGGTCAGGCCTCAGGAGAGCACAAATCTCCTCCAGATAAATATGTTTTACTCTTAGACTATCTTATTTTTTAACTACATTGTTTCATGTTCCCCCTTCCACAGAGGCTAAGGTGGTTCGGTGGGACGATCCTCTTTAACCACCCAAGGATTTCTAGTCGTTGCTCCCTTGGGAGGGTTTATACCAGCCTGGCTGCAGCCCTGCTCTGAGCACAAGGACCAGGGCCCAGATGTTGCTCGCCGCACACATGCAAGTGATCCCATTGTAATCAATTAGTAAGATGAGATAACTTAAAAGAAAATATTTCCTTTGTCCCATGCAAATAACATTTTCATTACTCATGTTCAAGTGGTTAACAGCAAAGGAAAAAAAAAGTTGCTTTTTTATTAGGAAAAAAAAGTGTATGCTCTTAAAGTAAACACCACCAATTTTTTTTTTTTTTTTTTTTTTTGTAAGCAGAACTGATGGGGAATTTCAGCTTTATGCCATGAATTCTTAGGGCCAGCTAGGAAACTGCCTATGAAAAAATTAAAGTCTCCCCTGAAAAGAAGAGCACTTTATCACTGCTGATTGACTCCAAAGAACAAATACAAAGACAATTTTGCCAAATATATGCTCTTTTTGTTTCCCATTTGCCCCTTGGAAGGTGCAGGCTTGCCTTGGAGCCAGCTTATTGCAGCCACCTTGGTGTGCTGAACCCTGAGACATCCTTGTCCCTTTTGCCATCAGGATTCGCCTCACAAGCAAACAGGACAGTCTCAGCACAACCTGGAAGACAGCTTGGAGCCTCATCTGCACAGGCTGAGTGAGATCTTTCTCCTCCCAGAGAAAATCAGGGGAAGAGCCCTCAATCCTTGGGGTGAAAATTCCCAATTCCTTTGCATCCTATAGGTGTTTTGGGGACACAAGACCCCACTACACACCTGGCACAGCTCCTAGGCTCGATTAGCTTTCAAAACCTTCAACGTTGCTACTGATGCCATTAGGGTTCTCATCAGTGAGACCCATTATATATATATTTTTTAAATTTCTTCCAATTAAATAAGCCTGTACCTGCACACAGAGACATGCTTCTGCAAGACCTTTGAGGAAAATCGCATGTGAGCGGCTGCGGATGGAACTCAAACGCTCCGTGCTGGCATCCCGAGGCAGCTTTATGGGATTAGCTGTCCCCAGCTAACCTCAGCTGTTGGGAATTACTCTGGAGTAGGGCTGTGGCAGGTGAGGAGGATGGCAAGGAGCGGAACAAAGGGGTCCTCTTTTGTACCTCCAGCCTCTACAAAATGTAGTTTGAATTCAGAAATACAAATGCCATCTCCGCAGTCCCTCAGCATCGGGAGAACAAGAGAGAACAAAAAAAAGCAAGATATCACTCGGATTGCAATTTATCAAGCTTTGTTTTTACTGTGATATCGAACAGCAAAGCCTTAGCCTCCAATGCTGAGCAAGTGGGGAAGCTAGGGAGGGTTGTGGAGCGAGGCTGCAACTAGCTGGTGGGGCAAAGTGAGAGAAGGGCTCCCAAACCATCCCAAATAGCCTCAAAATGGGGTCTTGTTTCACAGCTAGTGCTTTGCTGATGTAAATAATCCGGCGATCCCATGTAGCCAGGAGGCTAGGGAGAGCAGCGCTCCATTTAAATGCTGTTCTCAGACCTTGCAGCAAGGGAAGGGGCATCACAACCACTCTCAAGTGGTAAAGCTCCATTTTTACATGCTAAGGTCTGTTTTGCTTTGGAAATCTTCAAGCTGGGAGCTGGTGCCTTGGTCAGGTCTGATAGGTGCTGCCCAAGCTGCATCTCTGGTGGTAACAGAGATGGAGAAGGGCCACGAGCCCAGCAGGTCACTCTGGGTGCCCACAGTACGTATGTGACACGGACAAAATACTCTCCAGGGTGGTATGGATGACACAGTGCTTTCCTGTTCCACACGGGAGAGCCTGATTTCCAAGCACACCAAGGACAGGAGCATCAAACCCTGGCAGATATTTCCCCTCCTTGCTCCAGATACAAAGCAGCTGATGAAGTCAGTCTGATGCAGGGACCAGGGGCTGCATATGAGAACCTTAGCAGAGCCCGACATCCTTCCTGCACCATCCATCTTCCAGGATGGAAAGTGCCTTTCTATAGGGGCAGGATGCAGGACTAATGCCCCCGTGATTTCCTGCTCTGACTCCTTTCCTCTGACACCCCATTCCAGCTTTCATCCTCCTATCTAGGCTATTTAGTCTAGAGCAGGGAAGATGGAGAGGCGACGCGATAACGCTCTTCAATTATGTAAAAGGTTTCTGCGACGAGGAAGGCAATAAACCGTTATCCACATCCACAGGGAGAGCGCCACAAGTAATGGGCTTAAACACAGCGAGGGAGAGTTAAGTCAGACATTAGGAAGAACTTCCTAGCTGCAAGGATCATTAGGCACAAGAACAGTTCGCCTGGGAGGTGGTGGGATCTCCATCGCTGTTGGTTTTGAAGAAACATGTTAGGCAAATAAGTGTCAGGAATGGTTTGCGGAGGGAAGGATGAGCTGCCCTCCTCCAGCCCCTTCCAGGCCTGCTTGTTTTATTCCCTTGCAATAAGCCAGAGCAGTGCAGACGCCTGCTGACCAATGATGGTCTCTAGACACTGCGCAGTGAGCACAACTCTTGAGGTCTTTAGCTATTTGCCTCTGGAAAAATGTTTGCTTCCTTTTGACTGCGTAATTCATGCAAAGAAATCAGGAAAAACAGGCTCTGCTTGGCAATTCGTATCAATGTGCTCACAATATATTTCCTGTGGATAAGGATACACCCAAGCTCAGACCCAGCAGCAGCTAATTCTTGCAGATGCTGCATGCAAGCATCCTCCCAAAGAGCCTGCTCCATCTTTTCCTTACCTTTTTCCTTCTTTTATTGCCTTCCCCTACTCCTCTCCTCCCAAAGAAGAATCTTATAAGCTGGTAGTTTATTTTTCAACCAACTCTTTCAGCAACTCCTTCCTCTTCCAGACATACTTCTGTCCTTTCAGACTAGCTTTAGCTATATCAAAATCCTTCTACAAACATCACCAGAAGCAAGCAACTTGCCCCCCAAAAGTTAGCTAATCAATTCATTTATTATTTTAATACTTTAATCACTATATTTTATGACCATGTTTCTGCGACCAGATTGAACCCTGAACAGATTTTTACCATCTTTGTACCATGAATGGTCAGTCCTCGGCTCCCTCCAGAACACCCTGTGCTCCCATCTCCAGGGCTCAGGTGTAACCCTGGGGTAGCAGAACATGCTGCAGTACCTCTTTCTCTCCCATTTTACTCTAATTAAAGCATTCAGACCACAAAGAAACCTGTAAGACATTGCACTTCCATCCCACCAAAAGATCACTCTGCCTCCTTTCAAATCATTTCCTTTCCTTTAATAGTCAGTACAAGAAACTTAAGCATCCTAAGAGGTGCTAAGGCGCAACGGTTGATGCCCACCAACACATGGGCCTTGCACAGCACTTGCGAGAAGCAGAATCCTTCAAGATGCTCAACTTCGAAATGCATTTATCACCGAATCACGCTGAAAATGGGACTGCTCACATGTTTACACGAGGATATAGTTAAGTGCTTTGCTGGACTGGGGCCTTATCCAGCTACACTGCTGGCTCTCGGAGGTCACTAGGGATTGATTAACTCCACTGCATGGCCAGGGGTGGAAAGTCCAAGTGCGACACAACGGGGGATGTTTAACCAAAGATAATTTTTCTCCTTGACATCCAGGGCAGAAGGGATGGTCAATAACATCAGAACTGGGAAACAGTTTCCCCTTTCTAACAAGCAAGAAGGTGCAAGTGAACCTGAACAGATGTAATTGATATCGTTGCTGCTGATGAAGTTAGTAACCTTTAGTAAGGAGACACGGATCAATAGCTACTTGAGAAGATGCAGTTGCATGTGTCTAAATGGGCATGGACTAGGAAGTGAGGTGTAAAAGGTAATAGCAGAATATTTAAACCAGATGAAGGCTATAAGGTAGGTTAGTGACCTTGAAAGAACTAGATAAGTAAAAATGTACAGAAGGGCAACAATGATTTATATACTTGCCCTGCACAAATATTACAATGCTTATTGAAGGGTGTAGCGAATTATGAACAAAGTAGAGCCTTATTAGATTAATGAAAGCAGAACTTCCACAGGAAGGTTGGTTTCTTTGGAAAATCAGTAAGAGAAATGAGCTTTAACTCTTTTGCTTCCAGACTTGAGCACTTCTTTTTGCACCATGGAAAATGCTCAGTCTAGAAACAGATGTTTCTAGATCCCACATGACATAGGTGGAGCTCAATATGCCAAGATCTTACCATGCCTATTGCGGTGATGCCCTTGGTCTTGGATCACACCATGTCCGTTTCTGTAAGAAGACAACCTCCTCCCATAAGTTTTAAATGTAACAAGGCAAGGAAAAACTTGGGTGAAGAGCAAAGTGCCACAGCACGGCATGCACATTGCTCACCAGACTGATGGTCATTAAGGTCTAGGATTGCTTTTTACTGCAGAAGGAATTAGGGGAAATGCTCTCCTACAGCCTCAAGATGACATTTAGTGAAAATAGTGGCCAAAATTGAACCGTCGTCAGGAGGGAAAGGCCCGAGCGGCTGCCCCGCGTGCGGTGCTGCTCGTTACTCAGCGCTCCCCATGTGGAGATGACCCGAGAAGCTGACCCAGAGCCCAGCGATCCCACTTGGCATTTCGCTGCGCTCTGGATCAAGCCTCGGGAGAACAATTACAATGAATGAATTCAAATAAAAATGAATTATTATGAGCACATTTCTGATCATTTTTTTGTGTGTGCTCCTTTTTGCTCTCTGCTGGGTTTGCCCAGGTGTAATAAAGATAGAGGAAGTTTTAGCTAAGAGAAGACTGCAGGTTAACACTCATACACGCAGGTTAACATTCAAGATATGTTTACAGGAGAAGAGGATAGCTAAGAAATAATAAAAAAAAACAACAGAATTGCCACCCACAGAGAATAATTTTGCAGGTAGGATAATACTGAAACAGCTATTATAGAAACATGAATCTTCAGCTCCTTTACATTACCCTATTTTTTCTTCCTTGGAAATCTTGTTTAAAAGTAGAATATGCTAATAATCTACTCTGATTCACCTTCCCTGAAGTTCTGTGTATATTAAGAGCACAGCATGAGGAGAGAAACATGTTCTGTTACAGCTCCATAATTCCTATGTAATTATTTTTAGTTATTCTCTCTTTAACTCTCTGTGGACTTCTAATGAATTTAAGAAAATGTATAGCTGCCCCAAATCACCTTCTGTAATTTCCCACAGGTGGTAATTTGAACCTGATTGATGGCTACACTCTTCATAAAGATCATTATTACAACCCTTCGCAGTCTGTGCAATGTGGACAAAGTTCTGCCCGGTGCCCTTCTGCCCCTGCAGTGTTTGGTTTCTCATCCTATGTCACTCAAGGCTGTATTATTTAAGATGAAAATATTTCATCTCTATCCATGTGCTGAAGCAAAGGAAAAATATGTATTTATTGGTTCATAATGGCCACGGGCTCCACTGTAAATTAAGTGCCATGATGGAATGTATGAAAGGATGTACGTATGGATGGAAGATAGTCCAGTATCTCCATGGGCTGGACAACTTGAAACAGTCTAGGAAAGGGAAAAGTTAGGATGAAGTCCACCACTTTTTGATGCTTTAAGCATGAGAAAAGGTGGACAATTCCTTTCCTCCTATGCTCCTCACTTCACCTTTGCCAGAAATGGAGCCCAAGGCTGCCCAGCTCGGCGTCCAAGCCAACGGGAAGAAATCACACCTGGGAAACCTTCCTGAGGCCTCACCTGCTCCTGAGGAAATGCATTTGCCGCACCCAATGTGGTGAACAGCAAGCAGAAGGGATCAATTTTGTGCACATCTGAACCTCATCGTTGTACTGGAGGCCGGCAGAGCAACGTCACCGACTGGGCTTGGGGCTCTCAGCGTTTGGTATCAGCCCACGGGGTTAAAAGGGAAAATCAAGTTAATGTCTCCATACCTCACATGCCTCAGTTTCTCTATCCCTAAAACAAATACTGATACGGACTTTTTTTTGCCAGTATTTCAAGCCAGCCTGCATCTCTGCATGATGACCTGGGATTCCTTTTTCTTACAGAATATGTTTTTTGTTAAAAAAAAAAAAAAGCAAAATAAATTAGAGAACTATTTTTTAAAGGAGAACTATAATTCCCTAATTCCTTTGGGGATTTTTTTTTGCTCTTATGCTCTCCTATTCTTTCAGGCAAGCCTCATGCAGATTTATTCACTGGAAAATCAACATTTACATTTATATTCTGATTTAAGAAAAAGAGAGCTTAAGAAAGACAAAGGCTTTTTATCCTCATGGCACAAAAAATGTCTAGATGGTGAAATGGTAAACAGGGATAAATATGAAATTCTATAAACACTGCTATAGCAAAAAGTGTTGTGGTCTGAATTTCGCAAAATGAGATAAAACGGTCAATACCACTTTAACACAAAACACCACAAATTAAAGCAACACCTGCCCGTGAAATGCTCAATTTCTCCAAAATTGCTTCCTACAGAAAATGGTCCCACAGAACTTTTTTTAACTGCTCATTCAGTGCAAAATTCAAAGAAGAAGATTCTCATTTCCTTTCCTAAATGAAAAATGTCCATTTCATGAGGGAAAGGTCAGCTGCTAGGCAGAGCACTGGTGCACTTTAAAGAACTTAAAATCTGCACCTGGGCTCCCCAGCACACTAAGTGTGCCTCTCCCTCAGCCCTGCTGAGAATTGCTCTTTAAAACAACATTTTTTTGTGTTGAGTTTGTTCTTTGTCCTCCAGCACTGTGATGGCTGTAGCTTTCTTAGCATTTACTCTTCCTATGTAGTCGCTGGATTATATACGATAAACTGTTTAATGTCATAATCCTAGCTAGACAGCTACAGAACTGTTAAATAGCTACTGTGACACATGTCGAATAAATAGTCAACTAACCACATTATAAATAATCTAAGATCCAGTGCAATAAATATTGCAATAAATTTGCTGGTGCCAGTACATCTGTATAAATATTGGTAATAAGAGAGACCAGAAAAGCTAACCATACTAGAGATTCAATTGGGGAAAAGATCCATGTGCAATACTTCATTCCGCTTTGGAAAAACAAATTTAGGAATATGGCATGGGGAGAGAGCGGTTCGGGTACAGACTGCAATTTATTTAGATGAGAAGAAAAAAAAAAGCAGCATGCAAAGGACTTACTTAACCAAATGACAGTGGAAGTTGCACAGACTTTGAGTGCATTCAAACAGCAGCAACTTGTTGTGTACTAACTGGATCCTCCTCCCCAAGCCTTTACTAGCAGCTGGAAGGGCCTAGTGAGCAAGATGGACACATAGGCATTTATTTTCTGTATTGAACCCTCCATTGTGTACCAAAGATGTTGGAAAATGCCCCAAATACCTGACTATTCATTCACTATTCCTTGTGGATACTCACTACATCAGTTCCTCTTCACTATCCCGGATCCACCGCCATCAGAGCAAGAAAGAGGCAGGGCAGCTCAGCAGAAAACCACCTTGCGTGTCCCTAGAAGAGAGCAGATGGTCTTCCTCCACCTCCCCAGCTTAGCTTGTTCCCATTTTGTTTAGAAACTTTAATAAAGATTTCAACAGAATAGAAAAAGAGAACGAAACAGAAGCTTTTAAAGCTCTCTTTGGTTCTCTATTTATACTGTTCTACGGACCTGGGATCAAGAGACAACAAGACTACCATTTTTCTCCTCTGAGTCAGTCCACTTTCAGGGAAAAAAAAAAAAAAAAGTTACGCAATAACTCTACTGGTATCACAAGGGATGTGTATAAGCTTTTGCATTAGCTAAGATTTGTCAAAAGGTCAAGATGATTTAGTCAGCATCCAGTTTCTAACACTTTCTTTCTGGTAAGGGCCACACAAACTCGGAAAACCAGGGAGTATTTCTTCCATGTCATAAGTGATGCATGTAGGAAAAGGTACTAAAAGCTACCAAAAGGAGCTGAAATTCTGGGAGAAGCACCGTAGACCTGAGAACAGCAGTTCTCCAGTTTCTCCATGGTTGTCCTACTTAGACTGCCCCATATATCCACCACGAGGGACCGCAACCTTTGCCCATGTGTGACAGCACCCATCTGCTTCGTGGACATCTGCTCTTGGAAGGAGCAGTTTGGGTCCTCCTCATCGTCCTCAAAATAAAGCTTACCTCCTAAAGTTGCTTTATTTTAAGCAGGAGAAGCATGGCACATAGATAGACTAAGCCTATCACACACGGTTTTATTCTCCAGCATGGATTTAGTTCTTATTTTATACATATACACCACACAGAACGCAAGTACAATCTGTCCTCTCCTATTCAGGTGGTTTAGCAAAGCGGGACAGCTCCTGACTGACCAGGGGTCCCACCAAAGGATTTTAAGTAGCAAAACATGTGAAGCCAGAAGTCTTTTATTTATTTATTTGTTCAATGGATTCTTTCTCTTTACTAAAGGAAGGCAAAAAATAAAGGCAGGCAAAAGGAGCAAAGTCTCTTTACATGAGGAGAATAGATGTAGGGCAGCATCAGCCTCAATTAGCAGGTCAGAGTCTGCACGTATCTAATTATAAACTCATTTGACCCAGCCTAAACATTCTAATCTTAGTCTAAAAATACACAGTCTGCCCCAAGAGACACAAAACCACAACAGCCCATGCGGTGACTCGCCAGCCTCAAACTGTCCGTGTTGTTCTTTGGCTTATCAGGGTTGATTTTTTGGACATTTAGACTCCAAAGGCTGCTTATTGCAGAGCAATAAAGCACTCAGGAGGATATGCCGATTTGTAGAAAATTACTTCAAGGACAAGGGGAACCTTCTCAATGATTTTACTGTCTGTCTGTCTCTGCAGGACATGCCGCAAAGGTTAATTTGTTTTGAAATTCCCATTTTTAATTTGTGTTGCTGATCAATGTAACAATTATAAATGTTAATCTATTTTCCAGTGGCCTTAAAACCAGCGCCTGAGACAGTTGGACTAAATAAAAATCCAATCCCTTGCTGTTACTTAAGGCGTGAGTGATCTCAAGAGCCCACAGAGAACACTAAACACACCTACTTTCAAGGCACACCCTTAATTAGTTCTAAAGCAGGATGGACCAATTAGTATCATTTTAACTTAAATCAGTTTCATCAACTGTCATTTAAAGCAGAACCTATAAGTCACCATTTCAATAAGTTCATTTGCATGGCATTTGTGCCTAATAACAGATGAAAAAGTCAAAAACAATTAATTACAAATAAAGGTAGCTTTGTGATTGAAATTAGTTTTTGTTACCTATGAGAATATGCTAAAACTGTTCAAGTCACATGAGATGGCATTTTTTAGCCATTTCACTAACTTTTTGATGTATTTTGTTGCATGCCGCTTCTGAAAAATATACAGAACATGTTCTTATTTTTTAAATAGAACTACATTGTGTATAGCATATTTTAGGAAATATAATCAAAATATACATTGCCTTTAAAGGTAATTGATATACTTAATTGTAGAAATATTATCAGCACTTAACCAGCTGAACTTTCTTTCTTCGCTACCACATTCAAGGTTAGTTAGTAGATCTGACTCCCACACACACCTTCAACACGTAACATTCCCATCTTATGGGAATAAACAAATTTTCCTGTTCTTTCAACTCCCGGTTGTTTCCCCGACTTGGAATAATCTAGTCATTAACTGAAGTGAAGCAGATAAAATAAGAAGTAAATGTTCTTTTTGCACCTGCAAAAGAGGCTACAGATGGCTGTATGTGTATACAGATGTCTGTTCTTATTACTCAAGAAACTCCAGTTCCAGGTGTCTAGCTAGTGATTTCAGTTTAGTAATCTGACATTCCTCAGGATTTTGGCAGCAAATATAGTCTCAAGTGTTATGTAAGGGTCTATTAATGATAAAATATAATTGTATTTTAGACATTTATATTGAATTTAGGTCCTCTAACTGTAAGCACTCAAGAATACATTTCAAGTTAAATTTTAAGGAAAAAGATTGATTTTAAAATAGTAAGATGCAGTGTTGCTTTAAAAAACTAGACACAGGGCTCAGCAGTGAGGAACCATTGCTGAAAGGACAAGATCCTGAATGGATTAATTCACATCTGTTTTAGTGAGAAACCCAGCGGAAACGCTACAGGTTCCAACTTGGATATTTTTTTTGTCTAGCAGATTTTCTTCCCCCTCTCAGCCAAGCCCGCCGAGCTCTCAGATGTCCTCTCCTTCACTAGAGGCGCTTTGCTGGCACCTGCAACCCCTTCCCTCCCAAGGTGAGCTTGGAAGGGGACATCGTTTCTGCAGGATCGCTAAGATTTGTGCCCGTCGCCTCCGATCGAGCCCTTTCCCCTTTGTCCCGTTGTACTGACCTGGCGATGAACTCCCTTCCCAGCACGTCATCGTTCTTGGACAACGTACGAGAGAAAAGGCATGGCTCAAAAACCCAAGTTTTCTAAACGAATTCCAATATTTATCCTAAATCTGAGGAACGTCACCACGAGACGTCAGAGAGGGCTTTGGGACCACCTACTAGTTACACTTGTGCTACTCACAACCTTTGGCTCTAGGATATCTTTTTGAACAGGCCAAAATATGAAGCGTGACAAAGCAGGAGGCCGGGCAAGGTGGCCAAGGTAACTCCAGCCTACGGTCTTCACTGCATTTCACAACTAGAGGTCCTTCGTGTTTTAGTCAACCCCTGGAATTGCATCACGGCACTCATTTTCAACTCATTTTCTATTATGAGACACATTTGCTTTGATTTGTGTATGTAAGTGCTGAAAACAGTGTCGCTGCAACCTGGTACTTACCTGGCAATGCAAAGTGACACCAATAAAAGAATGTATTTTTGTTCTTCATAGACAAGGACATAGAAAAGGATTAATTCCCCACTAGAAGAATAGAAACTACTTTTAACAGAGGTAGTTTTGACAGGTTTTGAGTTTGCAGCACAGATTATACAAAGTAAAGAGTGGGACCAGTAAGGTACACCCCTGGGACACAACACTACTGGCACTGCAGTAGAACTTCCCAAGCCAAACCTTTGGGTTCTGACTAAAGACTTGATAAATAGAGTCTTACAAAGGCTAAAAATGTTTTGGTGGAACAAAACTCCTGCCTGTTCCAACCTTCGGCACAGGAGCAGACACCAAAGGTGGTTGTCACCACCCTGCAGCTGAGGATATTCAGCCACAAGGTCCTCTCAGCAGCACCTTCTCTTCTCACAAAAGCAGCCAAATTCACAGTCCCGCCACACAAGTCTCAGGATATCTGGATGAGGGATTCATGCAAGAGCAATGAAATATTTTATAATCTTAGAGAGTCTGTAAAAGTTATCCCTGTTTAAGTCATCAGGTCTGCAAAACTTGCATGGAGAAATCGGAGGAACGCTGAAAAGGAGGGTCTCAACCCGGTGATATAATTTTCAGTGCTGTGCAAAATATAGCAAATTCCAGCAATCTTTAAATCAAGTTTAAGCGCCATTTGGAAAGATGTGCTTTAGTCATATGTAAACTATTAAATAAATACATGGAAAATTTAATACCATGGAAGGAATAAATAAGTGATATACACCCCATCAGACCAAACAAGCTAGTCGCTCATGCTGGCTTCACACCATCTTTTAAACCGTTGGAAAATCATCATAAAGCAAAACTTCAAAAATAAAATGAAGTAGATGGTTCTCCCTGCTGGGTGCATCTCCTCTGCACTGAACCTAGTACACAGAGCAGCCTAACGTCATCTTGCTTGCTTTAATTCCCTGGTACTGACAGCGAAAGAGTCTGCAAAAAAAATACCAACGTATATAGTCATTGGAAAACTACCTCTCTGTACTAGAGAGATGGTACAGAAGGTACCACAGAGGCAGTGCTAGAACTAGGGTTTCTCATTTGTACAAAATTAATGAAATTAACCTGCCTCTCGCAGACACCATGCAGTGACGTACCCCTCCATGCTCCTGTTGCTCCTGGTAGTTAGGTGGATCCCTGATTTTGCAAATGCTCCTATCTGACCCAGTATCATCCATTTCATCCCACCCTGATCTGGAATTCAGATCCTGCCAACTGTTTTGTTGGGAAATCGGCTAGATAGCGATGCTGATCAAGATGCCTATGCTAGCTGCATCCTTCGCCTCCTGTGTGGGGAGGGAGAACGAAGGAAAGAAAAAACTAGCTGACAGCAGGAAAATTGAGACGCTCATGCAGAACTGGCCCAGAAATAACCAGATTTCTAACTCCTTCCTTTGTTCCTGGCCTGGTTCCCACCGTGGCCAGATAAACTCCTCCTCAATGTGATACACAGCTCTGCATATCGATGGAATGAAGTGATGGGTCACGCTGGTGCGACTGCAGGCAGGATTTACGAGGAGACATCATCGCCTGCAACCGGGGAGAGGAGGGCAGGGATGTTTCTGTGTGCAGAGTCAAACAAGCTTGCACTCCTGTTTAAATGAGTGGGATGAAATCAGTCATCTGAAAGCCTCTCCCAGCTTTGGGCTTGGTTTTAAGGTGTGCTGAACGGGTGCAGCTCCACTGAGCTCAGGGAGGCTACGGCTACGTCTATAAGGAACATGCCCAGTTAGGGATTAATGCACGAACCAGGTATATCTAATAGCAGAAGCAGGCACACCTCCTGCAGGTAATCCAGCACATTTCCTCTTCTGGAAAGGGAAGGAAAATGTTCAGGACAGACAAAAGCTGCCTTCCCTGATGATCCCCGCTCATCTGTTTGGCACGTTATTAGCATTCCTCGTTCAACAACAGCTGTGCATAGCTGGTCAAACAGCCCAAGCTGTTCGTTAAAGCTTTCCTAAGGCTTTTTATTTCCCTGTTTTCCTATGAGGTGCCCAAACAGAAAGCAGCTCTGTTGGCCTTCGGAGCATATTAATTCAGAGCGCAGTTCTGGAAGTGTCAAGTAATCAGATAGCTGGAGCCTTAGGTGGAGCATTTCTCCCTAACAAAGGTAACCAAAGGGTGGAAAAGGTATTTCTGAATTAGCGTGTTATAACTCAGGCAATATATTTCCTAGATGTGCAGCTCCAATGCCAATTCATAGGCATTTGCTTTATTGGACGTGATCTGAAAAAACAGTGGAGAAAATCTAATCAAAACAAAGGTATGTCTTAGAGCTTCCTAAAGGCCTAGAGGGGATATTGAATTTAAGCCACAAATTTGGGGGCCCTGGCGCACGCTCCACGTTTGCTTCAAGAGTTCTTGTCCCAAATTACGCCCAAATTGTATCACATAATATCAGGCCATGTTGATGCACGGATGGTTGAGCGAAGTCAGGGATTAATTTGACACATCGTGGTCCCAAACCCCCAAATGATTTATGGATGCGAAAAACTTTCTTACCACAATCAATGGGAATATTCCCGTGCACAAAATCCGATGAGGAAAAGCAGGAACTGTCTCCAGAGAAGCAAATTGACTTAAGGGCAGTTATTTGTCATGATTACTTTGTTTTTCTAGGAGAAAAGAAAAAGAAGAAAATTTTGAATTATAGCTATTTGATAGGTAACATTTCATGAAACAGGTTAATCCTTGTAAACTACTGGCACTGTATCAGCACAGAACTAAATCAAATATGTTTTTATTCATCTTGTATATCCATGAATAGATCCATTGTGGAAGTGATTCAATATTTATACTATCTGTGTGAATTACTGCATATTGCATTCTCTTCTGAAAATGGAGATAGCTGAAGCAGTATAACATATCTTTTTCTCTGACAGAGTTTTAATCTTTTGCTCATCATGGTTTTACCTCAACAGTAGTTTGAGGAAAATACATACACGGGGTGTTTATTTTTTTTCCCTCCAGACAAGGAGTTCCCAAATGAGAACTCTACAGTCACAATTAGTCATGATATAGCTGCCACTCCTTGTGAATAATAAATACATGAAAATTTCAATTTTTACTGTCATTATTATTTTTAAGAAATAACATTTGCACCAAACAACATATAAAGCTGTTCACATTTCAGCCAAAGGGTCAAATTCCATCCTTTAGAAAGCAAGATCATGACTCGCAGAGCAGCAGCTGCAGCCAGGATTTTGCATCACTGGTTATTTCTTATGGGAGGATTCAAATTAGCAAGAGCTTATCAAGACCTTAAAAAACAAAATCAGAATCAGGAACGAGCTTTAATGCTGCTGTGCCATTATCCCTGCTACCCCAATCCAGTCTCCAAGGCATGAAGTTGAAAAGCCCCATCAAGAAAACAGCTCCATAAAACAGAAAAATAAAGTATAAACAGAAAAATAAAGCCAGGCACCAATATGTACCCAAAGGAACTATTAAAAGCAAAATGTTTGTCAGTACAGGATGCTCCACTGCACGCGTCTGTTGCTCTCAGCAATACAGAACATTTCTTTAATTGCTACACCTGAGACCGAGAGCAAGAAATAAATCTCAGGCCTCATCTCAATGCATTTTGAGACACATAGAGGCAACTAGCAGCACAAGGATCTCCCCTTGTCAATAATCAGTTGCACATTACCGCATTAAACAGGTATTTTCAGGTTACAGACACCTGTCTATAATCTTTTTTTTTCCCTCAGGTTTTTCACTTCCTTCTGGTGCCAGACTTTCCCCAGATAATCCTGATACGCATCTCATTGGGTATATATGATCTGCTACTTCTTGCCTTATCCCAAATGTCAGCAATACAAGATCCAAGGAAAAGGGCAATGGACTAAAATACGGAGCAGCTGGGCTGATATTTCTGTTGGATATTTCTGATATATCTGATATATCTGTTGGATATTTCTGTTGGACTAAAATACAGAGCAGCTGTTGGATATTTCTAAAGTGGAAGATCAGCTACTGATCCTCTTGCTCAGCATCTCTGTTGCCTTCGCATCACAGTGAGATAAGGGGTTCCCTTGATATCCCTGCACGTGGTGTAAGTCCACAAAAAGGATACTTTAAATATTGATGTTAAGATATTCAAAGCACCATTAGAAGTGATATATTTTGCTCTGAGCCCAAGATGGATATTCTGAAATGGATTTGAATCTTTTCTTTCAGGGCAATGCCTGCTTTTTTAAATGACTCCATTTGCTCTCGCTTGTCCTCTTGCACACAATGAATGGCCTCACGCTCCCGTTTCCAGCTGTTATTCCCTATACATTTTCCAGCACTGAGCCATACAGACCTGGCACTCCATCTACCCACGTTTTGAGTTCCATCCCTGTCACTAGCTAATTCAAGGAAGACACCTCCTGAATTACGATGACATTTACTTCATAGCAGATTTAATGCCCAGGAAAGATATTACATTCCTTGAGTATCATTCTTCAGGACAGCACTGAGATATGCGCTCAAAAGCTAAGCACATTTTTAGAGCTCGCCAAAATTAAGCATACAATTAAGAGATGCCCTTTAAAAAGCCATTACTAGGTCTGTCTTAGCAAATCTAAGGCAGCTCATAGTGTCTTTCCCACCTAATTTAGCCTGCTTTGACACGATTCGTTTAAAAGTCGTCGTCCTTGAACTGAAAAGCAGGCTGGACAAATTCATTTTTTTAAATGAAGGCTGTTAATGCTGCCTGCCACAACCACAGTGCAATTTCTGGTGAGTGTAGGCACCCTTGTCCCATTTGATATTCCGTGAAGATATTCACAGAGCAGGAGATCAGCAGCTCCATTCATGAGGACGCTTATTTTATCTGCTTCTACTGGATACGTATCCCTCTGGAGAATTGCTGTGCAGACCAGCCTGGGTTTGCATTGGCAATAGCAAAAAATGTTACTTCAGCATCGTCAATTCAGGATCAGCCCTGAGATCTGACAATCGCTGTCTTTGTGGTTGAGGGAGCTGAACACATATTGAATGGCTGATGGGATTAGCAAGTCTTGAAACTTCCTCTTCTGCCGATTCAGGGGGAAAAAAAAAGATCAATATGAAAATTGGAAAAAAAAAAGCTTACCAATTGAATAATCTTGTTGCAATATAGTCATCATTACATAACAGTTCCTGGTATGTTGTAAACATTTAAATAAATTATTCCATAATGCAGCATATATGTTACTATACAATTAAGAACAAAATTAATAAGGAATGCACATGCATTGATGCAACTCAACCAGTGAGCCGTTTCAATTTTCTTTTTTTTTCTAAAATTTGTGATTTAATGCATTCCCGGGCTATGTTCTTCTTTCTTTCTGATGCAGGATTGCACTAACCAAAGTTTTGTGGCTTGCGCAATGACATGCTAATTGTTCCTTTCCTGTCTAGAAATCTATTGAATAGAACAAAGTTTAATTTTAATCTCCAAATACCTCTTCATAATTATTGTCTAATTTCCCTTTCTATAGAGTTATATGAGGTTTTATTTTACTTTCATTCAAAATAACTCTCCTGAAGGTAAAAAGGCATTTTGACCTTCCCTGTACTACTACTTCCCATCTAATGATACAATAATGATTCACCACTTGATGCTCTCCAGCTTCAGACGTATTTATGGTAATTGCCTAATTTCTTATGGAAAAGGTAGATATGGAAACATTTCAAGAGACTTGTAAATAACAGACAAGAATCACAAGACCTCAGTTACTTTTAAGATCCAAACTGTTTTGCTGTGCTAACTGAAACACCGTGTTTATATAATTCGTCATGAAGATTCAGTACCAGTGTTGTCTTCTCTAGGTTTCAGCCCCTTAAAAGTTTCTCAAAAGCTTTTGTTAATCTTTTTATTTTACCTTTTTCTTGCACTCCTGAGAAATAGTAAAGGAAAAACACCTGCCCTGAAACACGACCTTGCAATATTTTTCCTGTGCTGCCACAAAGCTCCAGGAGTGAATATGGGTTAGCTAATAAATGCAGCACCCGGCCCCATACTGCTAACGTGATTGATGTTACGAGTGGTTCTGCTTATGATAATAAGGATGTTAATGAGAAAAGCCAGGCTGGTTCATGTTTTGTAAGAAACTGAATAAAAAATGGCATTTGTCAGCTGGGAAAAGACAAACACTAGAAGGAAAAGTTACAGTCCAAAAAATGATATTTGGTAAAAAGACTGAAATTACATAAGCTACAGATATCAATGAAAAGTATTGTACATCAACCTTATGTAACAATGCCTTGCTTCTCCTGTTCCTATTATCAATTATTTCTTCAACAAAGACTAAGAATTTATGCAAGCATCCTCACTCTAGTGAGAATATTTTAAAAACAGGGTTAGGAGGTTGCAAGAGGAAAGATCAGAAGTCCAGAACGAGTTCTGTTGAGTTTAGATGGAGGTCTGCAGCCTCTAGCTTGTTTATAGGCTAACAAACCTCAAAGATACTTCAGATCTTATAAAGGAATTAAATGCCAAAAAAGCACCAATATTTTCATCATGGGAAAATATTTTCGTCATCTTGCCCTCTTGTTCCCTGCAGAAAGATGGAGAATATAAATGTTCTTTAACTATGGTTAAAAATCCACACTAGTACCACAAAGACAGGTTTTGAGCTGATAAATGCAGTGATACGCTATTTCTGTTTCTCTCTTTGATTAATTTTCATTAAATACTCAATAACAATGACCCATAATAATGATCGAATGGAAGAGTGCAAGCAGAGCACTTCAAAACAAAGTAAAAACCCCAACCATTTTCTCTTGCATTGGTCCACACAGGTGTTTCCAGAGCTGATTTACACAGCAGACCTCTTTGAAATTGGGACTGTTCTCTCTAGGACAGGTTATTCTATGCTAATTCACATCTAGGAGCATCTCAAATTCTGGAGTTGGTGAGAGAAGTCCCTGGGAGGAAGCACAACTGGCCCAGAGACATAATTCTTGTTGGGAATGGGGCTGAGTGCAGCTCAGGTAAAAAACACACTGCCAATGTCTACCATCTGCCTCGTAATTTATTGAGTATCTCATTGATAAGATTGATATTAACACCTTGCACTGAAGACATGAGAATGGGTTCTCCAAGTGAGAATCTCTGGAGCTACCTGACCGTATCAGGGCTTTCGGGACTCTCCATAGGACGTGAAGCCCATGAGAAAAAGGAACAAAGCTCGTTGCCTTTTGCACTTAAAAATAAGTCACTTAAATGGGAGGAAATGGTGCAGCGGACTCATTTCCTGCAGGTCCACGCGGCTGCAATCACAGCACACGGCCGGGCCGTGACTCAGCAGCCTGACGTCCAGCCCCGCTGTCCCCATCCGCCCGCGCGGGAAGCGGAGCCCGTTCCCGGCCCAGCATCCACAAACGCAGCCCCTGGCGCCAAGCAAGGTGCCCGAAACAGCAGCCGTACTGAGAAAAGGGATTAACACCTTCGGGTCGAAGTAAAATGGATTTTCCCCAGGTCGCTCTCGCCTGCTGATACTGCACAAGCCACACGCTACGTGAGCAAAGCACCGTGTCACCATGTTAAAGTGGCCCCAAGATGCTCCAAAGAAAGAAATTACAACCAGCTGCAAGTCATGCTTCTTGCAAGACATGAGACATCCCTTGCATCTCCCTCCTCCTTGGTTTTGGGTAAAAGAACCTCCACTCCAAGACACAAATCTCTTCCCAACCCTGCTACTGTACTCAAAGCAGGGCTCACCTAGCAACCCACCTGTGAGATGGCTTGTGCGAGCATTTTGCTAAAATACAAGCAGCAGAGGCCTGATTTACAGGTAAGCCCCTCCACGGAGCGCCAAAGAAAGACGCCTTGCACAGGAAACCTGTGCACATCCCCTGCGCAGGGAGGGCTGATAAACCATGCAGGAGGGGCGAGCGAGGCTGAGCCTCTCGGCAGCCCGGCTCGACGCCGCGAGGAGGCTACTGTCCCACTTGTGGCGCCGCAGCGGGAGGCCGAGGAGCCGTCCGCGCTGCCGTAAATCCAGCCTTTCCCAGCAAGATCAAGGAGGAGCGGGGCTGTGGGAGGCCTCCGTGGAGGCAGGGGAAGCTGTAAGGAACGTGTGAAAATTAAGTGGTTGCATGCGCGCATCCGACGCGCCTGCACATATGGGCACAGGCAGCGCTGCGCTCACTCAGCCCTGCCCTCCTCTAGGAGCTAGAGCTGGGGAAATCTCCTTTTTGAGTGTGTGATTCTGCCCGAGTATAAGCAGTATCGCAGTATAAGACAGGACGCCCCCCTGCTTGACATCCAGGCAGAGATGATGAAGCAAACATTAGTGCTTATTCATGTACAGATGTTGTGTTGGCTGTATGAAAATCCCTCCAACACGCACAGATTTGGTGGAAAAACAGGGTGGTCAGAACTCCCCGCCTCGTATGGTACATCCAGAGTCACAGAGTCTCACCCTGCCCAGCCAGGACAACCAGATTGTCCTTCCAAAAGCTGCTGCAAATACAGGATGAGTCTCCCTCCTCCTCTCTAGCTCATCCCCATTTTTTTTCCAAATTTGCTTGGAATGTGTGACCAAGGATTGTAATTTTTTCGTCATAGCTTCCTCTTGTCCAGCTCTGGCTATGCCAGCTTATGCCATGAGCAGGACAGGGCACCTTTCCATTCCTTCTGGCTGAGGATTGAGCCTAGATTAATTTAAGCAACTGCTTTAGATGCGGATCTTAATGAGTGAAAAATGAGCATATGAAAACATGGAAATATTTTTCCTCATTAATATTTTTATATTATTTCCCAAGAACACGTCTAAGCTGATGACAGCACAACCTACTTTCTCTGTTAACTATGGCCTGGCATTTACTATTTTCTGTAAATCAAACAGAGGAGGGAAAGGTTCAGATTTATTTAATACTCTTCAAAATTAAATGCATCACAGTGCTGTCAAGCATAAAAACAGACCCAGGCTTTCATCAGGTTTTCCCTTCCCTTTTTGGAGGACTAATAATCTCTCATGCAAGAGCTATTGTCTTGTTACTACTAGTCTATTAAAAACAACATTTGATTTCCGTAACGTGTGTGAATTGAGGGTGGAGAAGGCTGTATAAGTAGTTTACATTCACACTATGCCCAGGTAAAACATGTGCGTACCCGAGGATCATCTTTTGCCCAGCTACCCAAAAGGATAAGAAGTCGAAGGAAGCCAAGAGATTTACTTCTCTTCATGCCTATCCGGAGAAGTTTGCCATTGGAAAATAGCCCTGTTTGCAGGGATTGCCAGCTTTGTTATTAATAGCTCTTCCCTGGCATTCTTTTAACCACAGCATAATTATTTCAGCAGTAGAGCAGGTCTTTACCAGGTGAGCAGAGCTGGGGATTCAGGAGAGGGGACAGGGAAGCTCCAGGGTGGAACGAGTGACCTGCTACCTGCAAGAACCATCTAGGAACAATAAAGGCCAAACGTGCAATCAAGTACATTCTTCTGCGTCATTAAAGAAATATTCAGCTTGATGCAGCTCAGGTACAAAAGCTCTCTGTATCCTTCCTCTGCCAAGCATGGAAGAATGCCTTGCTCTAAATGATTTGGAGGAACTCCCGTATGCCAAAGACATATCATTTACACGGAATACACACAATCACTGCTTACAGATAATTATATGAAAAAATAGAGGAGGAAAAAACTAAATGGAGCTAGGCACCTTATCAGTAAACAAGGTTTATTTTATTTCTTCCAAAAGAAACCTATGGGCATTGGCAAAGATGGTTTTCCACTGGTGGGACAGATATAAACAATGAAATATACTCCTTCATTCTGATTTCATAACTGTCCCCAGGTTTATATCTGGAAAAAAAAACTATATAAAACCACTTTTAATGAAACAAGGTAGAAGAGGCAATGGGTGAAAAATTCAAGTTTGCCTGAATTTGTTTTCCTTTCCTTGCTTCGCTCGAGCTTTTGCCCTCAAAAGTCTCTAGCAATGGTCTAAATCACAATTTTTTTCTACAAATATTATTAATGTCCAACAAGTTAACTAATCTTATGCGGTACATCACTTAACAGTACTTGTGCCCTAACATATTAAAAACCAATTCTCTTTCACATCATCAATTTTTAAAAGATATTTATGGTGCTAATTTGAGTTGTCCTGCTAATTAGAGGATCTACATTTCCATTATTCTAAACAAATTACTTGTGCTAGGATTTGCTCAGGGGTACTAACAGCATTACGTTCGCAGCTATTTTAATAAGGGCCAGATTGCGCCTAGCTCTGGTACTCCAATCTTTAATGAATTTATCCCACAATATCCATGGAAAATAATTAAGTGCCTTTATCCTCGTTTGCTGTCAGTGGGGAGCAGGAACTCGTAGGCAGAGGGCTCAGATTCCCACAGAAACATAACGCCGCGCTTACTTGGTCCGTGTTTTGGTTCATGGCCAATTCCAGAGCACGGTGGTCACAACGGGACCAAGACCCAAGTCTCCTGGGCTTCCTTGGCTCTGCTCAATGCTCCCTATCCCTGGGATGCTGTGGGGAACAACATCCAGAGCTCATTTTGGCAGGTTGTTCATCCCACAGGATGGCCCTCTGCACTGACACCAGGACCCCCAGGCACCCAGCTTTATCCTAGGCACAAGACCTGAAGAGCTATAACACACGGGCACGGGCAAAACCAGAAAGCAGGAGACTGCTGGAGTTTTGCCTGCAGCAGGGGAAGGAGCTTGCCCACAGGGAGCTGCTGTTGCAGAGCTATTTGATGAAATAATAAACAAAATGCTCTGCTGTTAATAATTTGTGGACCGTGATGCTTTGCAGTGCAGAGGAGTAGACGCACTCCTCATCCAGAAAGGCTTCCTACATACTTTCGATCTGAAGAAACACTTTCATTTATCAACGATAAAAGGAGAGAAGGCAATTCCTTCACTTTTGTGCTTTCTCTGCAGCAGAAATAGCCCCCTCGTCATCTTGGGTGTGGAAGGAGATTCAAATGGTTTTAACACTCGGGCTTTCTTTTGCAAATTGAATTAAAGCAGCCCGGAACCAATATTGGAAAGGACAAAGGTCAAGGCTTTATTTATATAATACAAGGATGTAATGCAATAACCGGCTGGTGGAGACGCGTAAGGAAAAGCTCAGGGACAAAGCTAGAGACAGGATGTCAGCGCCGCACGGGGAATTAGCTGTGCAGCTCCCTCCCATTAATTACAGATACGCACAGACGAATCACTACACCATTATGAAAATGCACCGAGCAAGAACTATGATTCATACTCAACCCTTAACAACGCAGTGCAAAGTGGAAGATGATCGTGCTCTGCTGGCACCATTAGGTAACCGTGGCCGTGTGTGCCTCTACGTCCTCTTGAAACGCAATAGCAACCATGGAACAACACGGTAGGCTGTAAGGAACATTGCTTTCCAAAGTGATATGTCTTAAAATATTACTCTAAAGGGACTAAGTGTTCTCGTTCTGGTCACTAGTCACCAACATAGTATCTATAGACGAAACCTTAACATCAAGTAAAAATTGTAAAATCCTTATAAAAAAAAAATATAAACCTTACCAAAACTCTCAAAACATAGGGAGTATTTTCATATCTGACAGAGCAATGGATTTATAAGCTCAAAAAAAAAAAAAAAAAACCTTGAAAAGTTCAAATCCTATATCCTAC
This sequence comes from Crypturellus tataupa, assembly GCA_034781795.1. Lineage (NCBI taxonomy): Eukaryota > Metazoa > Chordata > Aves > Tinamiformes > Tinamidae > Crypturellus > Crypturellus tataupa. Next base: position 2,116,534 of record JAWLRI010000449.1, read on the forward strand.
TTTCCTGCAAAGTCACTTACTTGCTTAACACGAAGCATACCCTGCATCTCTACACTCACCAAAGCACATCTACAACTTCTTGGAGCCCATCCTAAAAAGCTTTCAGGAAAAGAGCACATTTTCAGTAACTACCAAACAATCTCCTTGCATTGTTATGCAGAAAATAAAAACACAGTTTTACCAACAAAAATGCGGAGAAGAAAAATATTTTACTTTCCTAATATGTCAGCAATGCTTGTAAAGGACAAATTACCCTACTTAGCAGGACTAGTTACACTCTCATTCTTGTGTAATTTTTATTAACATCAGAAGAGAATGTGCACTCACGAGAGGCTAAACTTGATCACTGAAAGCCTAAGTGGCTGGAGGCAGAAGGCTCTGCAGAAAATCAAGCACCATTTCCAGAATTTGGCATCTCCTGCAACAAGCTCCTTGCACATAGGAGTTCTGCACAATATCGGTTCTCATAGCAAAGGGATAGCTTGGGAGGCAACACAAATTTAATCAAAACATGGAAAAGAAAAACACTTCACACTTAAAATGATGTGCAATTATTTCCTGAAAAGATTTAATGAAAATCTCTCTGACAACACACAAATATATACATTTTTTGGATTTGCTACAAATATATATAATTAATAGAAACATTGCATTACACTCAAAGGCTGTGTTTTGGGTTTGCATGAAATAAAAGCCATTTTATAATAAAATGTATTTGAGACTATTACTTTATTTTTAACATATTGACATTTGACTGCGTCTTCATAACAAATAAAAACTTGGAGCTGTGATCAAAGGCTTTAAAATAGTGTATATCAGCAATAAACTGCCAGGTAGCCTTTGGCAGATCTCTATACCTATTAGCGTAGTACATGACTAATAAAAAAGATCCATGAAAGCCCTTCTGGTAACTAGGTGTAGCCTGCTTTCCCAGGAGCAGTGTCCCACGGGCAGCACATGATGACTAATATTCGTTAACTCAAGTGAACTGCACCTTAAGCCAAGAGGAAACAGAGCCAAGAACCTGCCCTTCAGCTGAGCTGTTTTACAGGTGAAATCACCAACCCTGACTCCTGTTCATGCAAGGAGTCCTGAAGGAAGTTGTGCTTGGAACTAGAAACCCTTTGACCACTGCTGGTCATCAAAACTCTCCAGGAAGAGTCAGGTCCAACATACCCTAATTACAGGCTTAGCCCAAACCTTTGTACCCGAGTGTCTGCCCCTTCCACAGGGCTCCTGTGCTCGTAGACACTGCAATGCCTGTGGTCACCTCTTGTTGCAATCAATGCTCCGCAGCTAGCAGTGACGAAAAGCAGAATAAGTTTTCTTATATAAAAGAAGTTCTGGCCAGCTAGAGAGTTCTGCTAAAACTGCACGGTTAAGATGGGAGAAGCTACAGCTAAAGCACTTGCTCTTGACCATAGTGGAGAAAACTGATCTATACTACACGCCATCAGGAATGCTCGAGTCCCTACATGTGCACACTGTCCCTATAGCTAAAGGTCAGACAACATCCTTTGTAAGGATGCATTTTACTGATGTTTCTATGGCAAATTATTCAGTATACAGATTTGGATAAAATACTTAATCCTGAGACTCTTAAAAAAAAAAAAAAAAATCTGTATCTTCAGAAATGGAAGGTGATCTTTTATGCCCCGCAGTCTAGATCAAGGTAAAGAGTAGAACCATTCCAAATGAAAAGGACACGATGTTATCTATATTTGGTTCCTCTAAACACAACGGAAAAGTAAGTCACAGCTTTCTGATTGCAACTGAAAGCCCTTTTGGTCAGTTTTTGTGCAATAGGGCAAATGCACACATCTAAACAATCTCCAAGTTGCTTGGCGACACTGCAGCACATGAATATGATCACTTACGGAAAACAAAGTTTTATAGCTCACTATGAGCTTGTATTTGAACAAAAAAAAAAAAAAAGGAAATGAGAAGAAAGTGAATGAATAATGTGACTCAAAGAAGGGGGTGTGAAAAGTAAAAAGAAAGGTTATCATTGCTCATCGCCAAAATATTTGACCTTTCCACAGATGATAAAGATTTAAGCTCAATATTGACAGAGGAAATCATTATTCCAGCTCAGCAAAGAGAAAGCAACTCTCAAAATACAGTGGGAAACCCCCGCGCTGGGCATTCCCCAGCTCAATGCCCGTCCTGTGCACGGGGATGCTCTGGGGGCAGGAGTCCTGCCCGCGGGCCGGGGAGCACAAAGGGCCCAGTGTTTGCTTTGGGCCTCCGGCTGCTGTTGTAGGAGACAACGGCACAAACAGGGCTCACATTCCTGCTGCAGCACACTGCAAATCTAGGAAATGAACTGCAACAACCCACACCGAGGTCTACTGCGCTCTAACCAAGGAGCCCTCCTTGAAAAGCCTCTGTCAAAGAAGAAGGAACAGAAGTGGAAGCAGAAGGCAATGACAGAAGGAAACAAGGAACAGACAGAGCTTCACACGGATCTATCTCCATAGGAGCCTTCTGCTGCCCCAGGCACCAAACTGTTGGAACAGAGGAAAGGTCGTAAAACACAAACCACCAACAACACAGGCTTAAATCAAACTGCTGCAAGAAGCTCATTCACGGAGAGTATAGACGGATGCAGCACAAGAGAGTAGGAAAGAAGCGACATGAACATCTTGATTAAATGAATGCATCATGTGAACTTTAATTACAAAAAAGGAAAACTTAATTGACTCCAATGTGCAAAGTAATTTAAGACTTATTGGAAGGAGAGAGCAAAACTTATATTCTAAGAGCGTGTGTTTTATCATCTCCTCCTTTTGAACTGCAAAGCAGCAAGTCTGAGGGGATTTAGAACAAGACCATGTTAAGAGACATCCATGTGATTGGATACTCCAGAAGAATATGGAAGACTCCTGAAATATCAGCACAGAAATTGAGGAGTTTCTCCAAGAAGTAGGCAATTTGCTCAGAAACTATCAGGAAGGGGGAAGAGCATTTCCACACTGACAGAGCACATAGTCAACTACCCCCAAAACTGAATTTGCCTCTTGGAGCTTTTAATTGGCACAGACATGTGAATGAAAGGCTTTGCTTGTGATTATGGGTTGTGTAATCATACCCTCCCTAAGTACCTATTTATAAATGAACACTTTGCTCCTAGGGAGGGCAAAATCCTTTCCAAAATCAGCTCCATAAATCCTGTTGACTTTGAGAAGTCTCTGATTTCGCTGAGTGAAATATAATGCTGTAGCACAAAAATCAGTGACACAGATATGCTGCATGGAGGGAGGGAACCATGTGGGTACTGCTATTTTCCATGGGATTGATTAATCCTTCTAGAACCAGAGATTTTTGCAGCAGATCTGTGCCAATTTACACATTTCTGGCTTACGCTCCCTCCTGCCTGTTCCCAGCTCCTCTGGCAGCTGTGATTTTTGGTTAGAATTATCCTCAGTACTGCAGTGCTGCTCATCCTGATGCGGATAGGAGATCATTCCAGCTCTCCTCCTTGCAACATAACTTCTCCCATTTCCAACTGCATAACTTTGAGTCCCTACTGGAGCCTTTTTTTGCTTATGTAGGTCTATCCCTCCACCGCTTCACCAGTCTTGCAGCTGGAATAAAGCCAAGCTTTACTAGAGCATTCACGAGGTTTTTGTGCAGGTAAAGTATAAAGAGTGGATTCTCCACGCTACATTTGGAGGAGTCCATGGACTGGATTCTCTTTTGGGACAGCCTGGCTATACCCAACACCACAAACTGAAAACTCACAGCAGGGCAGAGAAGCACCTGGGTGCCAACGGGGCCGTGCCAAGCCTGGTCCAAACGGATGCAATCCTCCCCCAGGCAAAACTCGGCCAGGTTAGTAGGACAGAGAGCAGTCCCGGTCAAACAGCGGCTTAATGAGGGGGCTCGTTCCCATTCCTCACAGACAGGTGCCTAACCTCGAGCGAAACCGTCACCACAATTGGAACTAATTGGAGCCCTTGTCACTCGGCTCAGCGGGACAGTGGGAGGGAAGGGCGCAGAGGAAGGGCAGCCTGGGCACGGATGCCGTCCCCTCCGTGTCCCAGCCGGTGGGGCAGCATGGAGAGGTTTCCCTGCCCGCTCCTTGCTGCCCGTAAAAGCAGGACACGAGCCCCTCGGTGTCAATAAGTTGTCAATCAATTAAAATTTAAAATAAACCCATGAGTGCAACTGGTGTCGCAGATTATGCAAAGGGCTGTTTTAAGACAGCAGCACTACCCCTGTGTTGTTACCGACTCCTTTCCACCTTTCTTACTCCATTCTTCACCAGCTGCTGCGGCTCAGGTCTCATAATAGAAAACCCTATGCTTGTCTTGGTCTCCTCACCACACACAGAGCAGGAATGTGGAGCAGCATTATTGTTCGGGGCACTTCAGGACTCAATGTTCCGCTGAAGTCGGTTTTGTTTCTTTTTAAAAGCATTATTATTTAATGCTTTGATTAAAAATAATGCTAACATCCGAGAAGAGGCACTTGTGACACACTGCCCTATTAAATTGAATTCCCAAATGCTCCAGCACAGAGCCCATGAAATGGAGGACACTTAATTGTATTTGCTGAGGATGTGCAGAGGGGTCTTCACCTCCAGCTAAATCCTTTAATTTTTAATACAGCCGAGACTCTCCAGCACATCCTATTCCCAGGAGGTAGCATTGCCAGTGTGCAGTCTGCACCAGCTCATGGAACCACAGGTTAGGACGACCTTAGTGCATCAGCAGAGCTGGAATCCCGGGATGAGGGGGTGTGCGTATTCCCGAGGCACTTCCCAGACGCGAGTGAGTTATTGCTCCCCCTGCAACCAAGGGACAGGAATCCTGGGCTCAGCAAGGCTGCCCGCGGCCAGCGCTCTCGGCCAGGGCTGTCATCGGTGCAGGAATGATGAAGCCATCCCAGTTCTGTGCCCAGGCTTGCGCCATCCAAAAAGCTCCAAGGATCAGTGTTTGCTCCAAGGACATGCCATTTTTTTCCAACCGCAACAGGACAACAGTATAACAGGACAATATTAAACCAAAAATTGACCTTTTTCGCTTTCTATAGCTGAAGATTATTAAATAATGTGTTGATTATTTATGTGCAAAGCATTGTTGAACAGCCACTTTCTTAAATTTATATGCACGTCACCTGCTGAGCATAACAACCCTTCCCTTGGGGGACAGACTGACCTCATCAGCAGGATTCTAGCTCAGAAGACATCAACATGAGAGGACAGGCCACAGTTGCCCATACAGAGCCTGATTCCTTCAGCTGTTGCTGACTTTGGAGACAAATGGAAGAAACTTAAATGTCTCCAAAGTCAGTAACAGCAGAAAGAATCAGGATTAAATGGACTTAAATAGAAGAAACTTAAGTAAGTTTGCTCCCCAAACTGGACATTTTGGGGTGAAAGCAGGTCCCATGCTCTACTCCTTGTTGTAGTTTCCAAAACAAAATGAAAAACTTGGTGGAAAGCCACACCAGCAGAGATTTTAAGCTCCAGATTTAAGCAGTATATTAGGGACAGCAAGAGAAAAAGGAGCAGGAATATTAACACAAGTAGAGACCAAAAGAGCACAAATTACTCCTCTTGAGTCCCAAGGTTATTTCAAGGACAGAGGCAAATACCAAAGAGGAAATAGCATCTAAATTAGCCTTTGGGAAAAGTCACCACTAGAAATTTCTCTAGCCACTGAACGATGAGGCAAACCACCACTTTACAGCATAGGCACGGCCAAGGCAAACGAACCCTGAAAACCAAAGGCTCTGAAGAGCAGAGGTTAAAGTGTGAGGAAAGGACACATGACCCGGGAAATCTGAGGAGCGCTTAAGGACAGGGCTGCCGGCAATGCGGTCCATGGGGAGTCTGGTAAAAACTTATCTCCATTCCATTTGGGGGAAAGAGGACTAGAAATTACAACATCCCTTACAGATGGGAAATGATAACAACACTGGAATGCTATTACAGCTTTTCGAAAGTAGACAAAGGGTGATGTTTCTTGGTGCCAGGTACTCAGCTTGTCTTTAGCTCCAGCAACCCAACAGTGTGTCCCCACATCCATCCCCAAGCAATTGGAGAGCACATTGTAGGTGGCCAGACTGCTGGTTGCTCAGCAAGAAAACCATGGAATTGGGTGTCCTCGGCCCAGGCAGCTGCTGGGACACATCCATGCTAAATCCATGCTAAATCTGCAGCCCCCCTGGAGCCAGGAACAGCCAGTAGGGCCCAGAAACCCCAACAACTCCCTGGGAAGCTGCCAAGGGGCTCGTGAGCAGCCAGGCAAGAGCCACAGCGCAGCAGTGACTCCCGTGCTCGGTGCCGGCTGATCCGGCTCGCTCTGAAGATACTGCTGCTCCTTCCCGCTCCCGCCGCAAAGCCACACAAGCGGCAGCCACAGCTTTATCTATGCCCACGGCTCCCTCTCCATCCGTTTGCAGCTCGGTGCAGCAGATCCCGAGCTGGACACAACCCCAGTCCAACACACACCGTGTCAACAACGTGCATGAGTTTCCCCAGGGATGCAAGAAGGAGCAGTCGTATTTAGTCATGCTCAATACAATTCTTTTTTCCTCCCCAGGATCTGGATTTAACCCAGATTAAAGCAACTACTAGTTATCCTTCTTACACTATGAATTTGTGATTGTTTTGCCTCCATTCCTAGACAAGAAACACAATTTTATTAACGACATTTAATAATAGATAACTTCCCAACTATTATATGATCATTAACTGACCATTAAATGGCATTAACTGCTACAGAATATAGCTGAGCTTGGTGCCCACACAACATCCTCAGGCAAAATGCTAGGGTAAAGCTCGGTATTCTGGAAGTCTTTATAGGATGCACTATCTCAAGGGAGTCATTGGGTAAGTTTTATTGATATTTTTTGCCTGTATGTGAAGAACAAGGAATTGAAGCTCTATCCTGCAGCCTTAGCTTGGGTAGATACTGCATTGACCAAAGGGGGACATTTGCCCCGGTGAAAATTATGCTTAAAATCACTACCAACATAAGCTTTGATACAATTTTTATGTGAAAGAATAATACGAGGGATGAGCTATGCTAAAATGTCATCTCACACAAGCCAAGTGGAGTCCCAGCCCCTTTTTTGATGTTCTGCTCCTACTTTTCCCTGGAAACTCAGCATAAAACAAGAAGATGACAACAGGAGAGCTGTGATTTTTCATGAGACCTCTTTCCCCACTCCATCAGTTGGCATCAAGGAGCGAGAGGAGCTCTCTGGAGCTTTCTATCCCATCTTACCTGCATCTTGTAAAATCCTACCCACTTTTCAAATAAAATTCAGCACCCAAAAGCAAGAAGCCTCTCACTCCCCACAAGCCTTTCTTGTCCCATGCCCGTTGCTACCCCAGTGGTGTCCCTTTAGCCCAAGTCTGGATGACTGATATTTATGAGTCTTCTTGGTGCTACCGCTCCTAACTGATGGATGTCCAGATCAAAACAAGAAACAGAAGGACTAGTTCGATTCTTGCTTATTAGAGACTCTTGAAAGATTTTCCAGGTCTATAAATACTCATATTTATTCCCACAGAGGGGCAGAAAGAATGATTTGTATCTCCAGCTTGTTCTGCTAACACATTTTCTAGTGTTCCTTGTTGGGTAAATAGCATGACAAACAGAGGAAACCCTTGCAAGAGAAAATATATTTTAAAGTAAATCACAGTGATGTGCAGTTTATAAATATTTGCATTGATGTGGTGGAAATATCTCTACTCATCACACTAAGTATGCTGAATACAAAGACCACCACTGTCTCCACTCATGCTACGTTTTCTCTAAAATGTGAGTAGAACTTGTAGTATAGGAAATAACTAAAAACTTATATGTTATATAAATGTCTATACATAAATATATACATAAAATATTTTCAAATAATTACATTACAAATAATTAAATAATACTTTAATTACCAAAGCAAAGTTTGCTTTATATTCCATAGCTCTTTTCTAGGAAGTTAAAAAATCACACAAAATCCTATTTAAGTTACTTGAGTGTCAAGAACTGACAAAAGTCAAGACTCAAGAAACATCATAACCTCCTAACAAGTCTATTAGTGACAGAACATCATAACATTTAAACAAAAATGCACAAGCATATTATTTGGCTCAAAAAACATATTGTAAATATCAGCTGTAAGGGCTTGGGAGTATCCTAGTTAGCAGAGCAGGTGGAGGGGCTCATACAGCTCCCCAGTGCCTTCTCTTAGGAGCTCCTCTTTATTGCTCACCAGATGACTTGCTGTTTTAAAGGATTATCATACTCAAATTCCAGCTCCTTCCATCACCACCTGGGAATACTGCAGCTCGGCTTTGTTTCTAGGGAAAGGTGCATGCATGTGTATGAGCATAGAGTGATGGCTCCAGGCAAGGCGAAGCTACGAGGGTAAAGCTAGTTTTAAGGAACCCAGAGTGTTTCTCAACAGCTGTAGGTTCTACAGCAAACTAAATCCTCAAATAAGTTCCACTTATTGCCCAGAACCTTGATAAAGATCAACCTTTCTGGTAATTCACCTGCTGATTTTCCATTTCCTGAATTAACTTGCCACGATGACAGAGTTCTGCACAGAGGAACTGGCCTGGTCGAGAGCTGCCAAGCAGTTCACGTGTGACTGGAGAAGTCATTCAATGCCTCTGTGCCACATGCCCTGCACGAACTTCCCCACTCCCGTCTTCTTTCCACCTTGTGCATTTCAAGCATAAACTTTGAGACAGCGCTATCTCTCAGCTTGTAAAAGTACCTCACCTAACACAAAAGGATATTTCCGACAGTTGCTTATTTTCAAACTCCTATCATCCTGCAGTTAAAAAAGCTGTCAGCATCCATCTTGACTCAGGTTATCCTCTTAGACCCTCTCAGTTTTGGGTTATTTTCATTGTTTTAGAGCTTGGAGCCCTCAGACAAGACCAATGCTGTGTTGTATGAGGGAGCCTAGAGAGAAGCTGAGGCAGCATCAAAGAATCTCATCAAGATGAGCTTGGTCTGAACATCCTCAAGAGAAGCAACTACTTTGCTGCGAGCAAACTCTCAGCCCAAGACTAGGTTATTTGCCCATAGGGATCACAGAAGACCTGTTGTAATGGGCTGTACTCTGAGCCTTTGCCACCACAGCAAGCTGGGAGAGCTTCCAAAAACTACAAAATATCATGGCACAAATTCCTCATGAAGGAAATCGCAAAAAAAGGACAAGAAAAACTTGAACACTCTGGTCAAATTTCTTTTCTTCTTTTGCTTTTGTTTTTCCTTCTACCTGGGTTTTATTTAGAATCAAGGTTGGTGATTTGCATTATGACAACAAAAACAAAGGATCTGTGTACTGTATACGTGTGGATTTAAAACATTGCCTTTGATGGCTCATTAGCTGCATGTGGCTACATGTAACACTGCCTGACTTAGATGTAGAGCCCAGGACTTAATTCCAGAATAATTTCAAAGGCATTAAATCGAATGCTTGCCCTTTTCACCATGGTATTTAAATGGTACTCTGCATGCCAAGCTCAAAGAGCAGAGAAAACACAGATGCTGTATTGCTGGGACATGTGCTGAACTCTAAAATGTTAAACATTTATTAGATTTTTTTTCTAAACCAGATAGTGGTAAGCCAGTTGTTACTCCAATTAAATTTTCTTTGCTACAGGGGGGGAAAAAAAAGAAAGTTCTTTACTTATAAATAATGCTCAGAGAGCCACTGAATAACATCTCATTTGTTCAACAAGACTAAGATGAGAGTGGTTTTAGGTTACAAGAAGTGCTCAGTTTTGTGTTGACTCAACAAAACATCCAAGGCCAAGATCCTCCCCGAGCAGAGGGGAGATCAACCCCAGGCTGGATCGGAGAACACAGACTCCCAGCTTTGCAGGCTCAATCCCTCATCCCCCTGCCTTCCTGTCAGCCTTCGTGTTACAAACATTCACGTATAAAAAATTGGAAAAGCCTTTTACAAACTGGTAGCTCCTTGCAACATTTTATTTTCCTTGGGGCTACCACAGAGCCCAAAGGCTGCAGCCTGTTGGCCCTAGTTCTGCCAGAGCTTGTGAAGGTCTGTGAAGGTTACTAGAATTTCTGTTAAGACTGGAAATTTAACATCCTTGGGGCAATGTGTGCAATGCTCAAGAACAGCATTGCCATGCTACAAAAGCCACATCTTACTACCTTAAATGTGGGGCTTTGGAGCAGCCACAATGGAAAAAAAAAAATAGATGCAAGAGGCAGAATTTGTTTGGATATTGGAGTCTGTACCAGAGTTCAGCTACCAGGACTGCAAACCCTTCAGCTAATGCATCTCTTATTCCCACCACCAGACTTGGGCTCTCAAGGGCCTGAACAACCTCCAGATTATTTCTTTCCCTATGGAGGCCTCGTAATGCACGGGCAGTGATATTGCCCCTTGATTTCCTAATTAAGGAGTTATCCTGGCAGCATTATGGCTAGGTGCCAAGCATCTTTTTTTTCCCTATAATCACAGTTTAAAAATATTACATGTTCTGTAGGCCTCAGGTGTACCTGTGCTGTGATGCCTTACTATGAAAAAGAATTCTAATTGCATTTTTTTCTCTAGACATAAGAGCCTCGTCCTAAATGTAATTGAAATACAAACCATAAATAAAGTAAAAATAGACATGCATAAAAGTCCAAAATCCGTCTCAAAAAATTACTTATGAGGCATTTTAGTCCAAAGGGAAAATTAAAAAAAATGACAATAATAAAACCACTCAACTTAGACTCCCAGAAGCTACATTGTCTTCAGTCTGCTAATAGAACAGCATTAACAGAGGTGCAAATTTATTTCATTTGTCTGAAAATACCCATGTGCACAGAGACTCCTTCTGTTTCTGCAGAAAGGAAGCGCAAAGGAGCAGGTATCTGCACACGGGAGGCATCTGGATTTGGCTCTGCTGGACTGAGCAGTGCAGGGGGGAATGTAGGACATCATAAGGAAGGTTGCCCAAAGTGCTTTTTATGGCTGAACTTTGGTTTTATATCATTTAATTAGATTACATGTAACCATTGAATAGCAGTAGTTATCTCGGCTATTTAGTAACTAATGAGAACTTTTTACAATTTAAGTATTTTATCACTAAGGATTTGAAAGGAAATCTCAAATGGCAAAAGGCAGCCTCAATCTTGCCATGAGTGTTCAGACTTATCCTGGAGCTTCATTTGGTTTTACAGCTGAGATCAAAGTTTAGCATAATATATGGTGTATCCAAAATGCACTATCAAAGATATTTCCTCCTTTTGGCCAGACCAGGGGCAGTTTTAACTGGAATATCACATGGTGAAACCTGAAGCCCTGCACAGTTTTGCCAAGATTTGATATTTTATGCACTCAAGTGAAGCTTCGGTATCAAGCAAGCAGAGTGCAAAGCTCTGCTTTTCCTGGCATGTTGATGCACCAAGTTCTAGTGTCTGGGGCAAATGATTTATTGACACGGGGTTATCCAGAGGTTTAATTTGTCATGCCTCTCATCCACTCCCTTTGTTTCACTCTTAATTCGTAGGAGACAGCACGCTACACATGACTGGCACTGAATGCAATGAAAGAGCCTCCTTCTGCCCAGCATCAATTCATTTTTTCAGCCTCCTCCAGCTAGATATCAATGATTCCCCAGGACGCACAAAGCCTCTTTAAGCCCCTGTCAAAGAGATGGCAGCCGTCCTTTTCCCGTTGCTGTTAGACACAGCCTCTGCATTTAGATTCCCAGACAGGTTTGCACATCAATCACATCCCTTTTCTGTTTATAAAATAATTTTCATCCAACAATCTACCAGCCACAGTCTTGTTCATCTTCCGCAACAGGAAGGTCTGATCCATTCACACCTTTGCTGTTAAGGGCTGGATTATCCCAGTGCCTGGAAAACAGGTCCTGTTCTGTCCTCATGCTGGACGCAGCTAAGAGCAAAGGAAGAGACACCAGACATACCTGGAGCTAAAACAAGACTCCCAAAGCGCTTTGCTTTAACACAAAAACAAAGCAAAGCAAAAAACAATCAACTTCAGAGCACCGCATCAAACTCCAAATTCGTTTAGGGTCTGTGCATATATACTTGACCACCACAAACTGGGTTTTGTTATAACAGCGTCTAGAAGGACTGCCAGAGTTTTGACAATTTCATGCTTCTTTCAGCTGACCAAATGCTAAAAGTTGGGGAACTTCAATGCAAATGGGAACAGCAAGGTGTAAAACCATAGCAGACCTTCTGTCTTGGTACACATATAAAGCGTATGCCTGCTCTCTCACAAATATTGCTCAGATGAGGGTGTTTTTCACGAGTTCAGGTTCCTCCAAGGAAGCACCTTGCTTAAGAGCACTACTGGATCATCCTGTGGTAACCAGCCACAGATCCAATTACTGCTGCCGAGAGGGTTGGTGCTGATTGTGCAGAGCCTTCTGTCTCCCACTGCAGCTACTCCACATTTCATTTAAGTCACTGAAAGACTGGAAATTCATCGTAAACAATTGTAGGCAGTATTTACCTCCTTTTTTTTTTTTTTTTTTTTTTAACAGGGGTATGGTAGCAGTTAGGACAAACTCTCACATTGCAAATATGCTCCTGCATGCAGTAAATGTGAACCATAAAGGAGATTAGTGATTCAAACCTAATATAGATGAAGCACACTAAACTAGACATTGTTTCCTCTACAACATGCTTGATTTTGATCTGACTCTATAAAAGTTCTCCACTGCATTTGCAATTTGTCCTTGTGTCCTTCTCCAATAGATACCTTCAAAGCACAGCCTAAGAAATACTGCGTGCACAGGCAAGGACTGCAGCCTTTACAGTAATATTTATCTAGAGGGAAGACAATTACTGTAGTTACTGATTCCAAACTGGGCTTTCAAAACAGCTCTTCCTGACACATGAAGAACTGTGACAACACAGGAGAAAGAGCAGTCTGTGTGCTGAAGTGTTTGTGCCCTAGGGAGATGAGGCAGATCAGAAGAATAAATCATCCCATTTTCAAGCAGGTGGCTGATGCTTTGGGAGGCAAATGGGCAACCGTGCTTTACCCTCAGCACCAGGGCAGCTTGGAGCAAGGTCCAAGGTGAACCAGTGACTCTGGATATGATGGAGAAGCAAAACCATCTCTCTAGAGTCTGAGTCTGCAAATCTTTGGATACACCATGTCTCTTGGGTGACTGGCATGACCACCTTAACACGCTGCTGTAGCTTTGGGTGCTTTCAGCAAGTCCTTCAGGATGCCTGTAGTTACGTGCCTTGTAAGGGGATCATCATAGAAATAAAGATGCAATGAAACCATTTCTACACTGTTAACATAGAGAGATTTTTCTCTGCATTCATCTGCATTTCAGGGCTTATGCCTCTCCCCATGGATTTGTGATAAAGGCAGCAGCAGCCCCCCTTACAGCTTAGTTTCCTTGCTGTGCAGTAAGGATACAAAGATCCACGAGTTCCAGACCCAGGCAGAACATTTTTCTTTAAAATCAGTATTTTAAAGATATTTCCTTGGAGCACTGGAAATGACATACAGCAGAGAGCGCAATATTCAAGTAGACTTTATTTTATTTTTCCTTTTACTGAGTGGTGTGACATACACAAGCCTCCATTATGGATTAATAAAAGAGAAAAGAGAAATTTTTTACTGGATGACCAAATGAAAAAATGTTAGCGTGGACAACACCCATACTATTCCATAAAAACAGGGTGCATTCATAAAACGCTCTTCAAAAGCATGCAGAAACTCCGATAATGTTCCCCAGGGGGTATAAATCATGCAGCTCTGCCATAGAAGGGATCCACCGCATGGATAAGCTCTTCAGCACTGCCCAAACTGCCCCTTCCAGGCAGGTTGGGGATTGCTGTTCCATATTGAAGGGCTGCTCTGCAATAACAACCTGCCTGGCAGCACTAAACACCTTGGAGCAGAAGGCAACATAGCAAGGAACCACACTGGCCATTTGAGAGAAAAACAGCAGCTTAAACTAGAGAAAAATATTACTGCCTGTTACACAGCAGCCCAAAGCTCAGCTCAAATCATGACCTTCTCTAAAAAGAGGGGACAACAGCTGCCCTGAGGAACCTGCAGTCTAAGGAGATAAGGCAGACAGAACTGAGGCAAAATACATTGCTTTTTGGGTGGTAGGAGTAATGACCCATTTGAAGAAGCCTCAAAATTGCATTAAAAAAATAATTCAGGAAGAACCTGAGACCTTTATGTTTGATAAGGAGAATTGGGTGACTTTGCATATTATGTATATATGTATAATAACTTTGAGAAAAAGAGCCAAAAAGCTTACAGGCAAAGATACAAGAAAATTTTGGTGAAGTTTGCCAAGAAAGGGAAAAAAAAATAAACAAAAAATAACCACATTTTGATTCTGCCTGGGAAGGAGAAAGTACTGTCCAAACTGGGGGAGAAAGGTCTAGGAGAGTACTTGGGTTAGCATTAAGAAAAATTAAGAAGCCCAAGACAAGCAAAAATTACTTCACTTGGCAGAAGATGAAATTTCAGGGCAGTCCATTCTCACTCTTAGGCTCCTTCCAGCAGGCAACACTGCAGTTCACCTCCAGGGCAACCCCCAAAACTAAAATAGAGGGAATATTTGCCAGGAAAGAGAGCAGCCTCTCAGCCATTTGCCACCAATTTTTAGAGCAGTTTTCCTGAAGATCGGGTGGGCTGGGCACCAACCAGGCAGCCCTTTCCCCATTTCCCCCCAAAACAGCTGCAGTGTGGCTGCCCACTGGGTAACACGCAGCATCCTGACCCAATGTCATTCTGACACTACAGAAACAAGAGCACTAAAGCAATACTAATTCATTTCAAATAGCTAATAGCAACTTAGAGAAAAATGTAATCTGAGAATATCTGAAATTCTTATGGTTCTCGACTGTGTAATATATGGGAGATAACTTCTTAATTCCACTCTTACTTGTTCTTTCTTTAATATTATCTCTTCCTGTCAGGAAAGATAAAAATCTGATTTCAGCATTTTATGCTGTTGAAATGTTCACATTCACTTATTTCCTACTCTTCTAGGCACTGAATTTTTAGACAGATTTGCCAATTATTGCATTAAACTAAAAAACAATGATGGAAAAGTGTTCGAGAACATGTGGAAGAGCACAGCACTTGCAGCAGAAATAGGTTTACAGGATGGAAAGCTTAATCAGAAAAGCAGAGCAGGATACAGCAAGCACATCTAAAAATGCCTGTTTCTATATATGCATTCAGATCCCAGCACACAGGTCACTCAACCCAACAGAGATTGATTCTAAACAGTTTTAAACCCAGGATGCTGCAAGCAGTTGCAAGAGGCAGCAGCCATTGATAATAGACTTGAGAAGGGAAAGATAAGGACCATCTCTTTGTTATAAATATTTGTACATCATTAGGAGAAAAGGAACATAAATACCACACAAAGTTTGCTGATCATCTGAAAACTGGAGATTAACCTCTTGCTTTATCTGCAGCTGAGATACTGTGACTGCTGTAGAATGCTATAAAGAAAAAAAAATCCTGCCAATAATTAAAATGGCTGTTAACTCGAATGAAAAAGAAAAACGCAGGGTTTGAAGTAAAGTATTTGCAAGCAAAGCAAAAAGAGATGCAAAAATTCCAAGCTGGAAACACAAGCGCCTAAAACCATCCCTCGAGAGACTTTACTAGTTATAGCTCTCATGAAGTCCCTAGTTTTCCTCTCTGTGTCTGAATGCAAGTGGGTCCAGAGGGTGGAGGGTGGTCCAGAGGAGCTGGGTTTCTCCTTCGCTGCTAGGGACAAAGTCCTCTTGGTGAAGCACAGCTGAGATGGGGGAAGTTTCACTAAAAACTCGGGAAAGAAGAGCTTTGCTAGGTGAGACGCTGGGGCTCACTGAACAGCACATGCAGAATAACCAAGCACTATAACAGCAGAAACAAGGGACGGATGCAGCTTCTGCAGATACCGCATCTTACCAAGGAGATAAGGTGAAATAACTGAATTGCATTTTAACTTGTTTGTGCTCCGACCAAAGAACTATAAATCTAAAGCCCTGGCCAGCTTGAAGCTTGTGTTTCCTAAGTTTATTGAGCCTCTCAAAAAAATCAAAACAACAAAAAAACCCCAAAAGCATGAGTGCAGAGAGAGCAGGGCACTGAAGCAGAACTCCATCAGATAATGGACACAGTATTCGGCACAGAGCAAGCTGCCAAGCAAGGTTATCGCAACCAACGGATAAAGACGATGCTAAAGACACATCTGGACACTGTTATGACAAAAGTGGTTTGAAGCACATGGGATAAACTTTTAATGAAATATTCTTAATGGGACAAACTTGTTAGGCTCTGTCAGGCAAGAGGCCATAACTCCTTATCTTTGCAAATAATACATCGCCAAATCCAAAAAATCCCCCACAAAAAGCCAGACTAAAGCAGCGCCGGCAGAAAGATTCAGGCAGCGATTGCCTGCTGCTATTGCGAGCACATCCCCTTTGGCATCAGAGAGCATGAAGGACTTTTTTCTTTTATTATAGAGGTATTTATTCTTCCCAAGGGGCCCCCAGGAAGGCATCAGTGTCAGCAAGAGGGTAGGAAGCAGGTAGAAGAATGGACACGTATATATTTTCATTTTGACACCTACCCACACCCCAAGGGAAGAAGATTCATCAGAGAAAAAAAGAAAAAAAGAAAAAAAATCATTAGAAAAGCTGAAGGAAGCTACCAGCCAGCAAACCCTAACAGTGTGCAATGGCTCTTCCCAAAGCCAAGCAGGCTCCAACTGCTCCAAGCTGTTGGAGCCAGCAGTGCAAGGCACAGATATCTCCAGAGCACTCAGGGAAGTCAGAAAACATCTGATTTTGTCCAAAGGTAGGACACACTTCCTGGATTCATGACCATAACAGCACGCAACGCTTGTGACACGGAGATTACGGGCTGATCTTTGGCTGCATCTTTTGTCCCACCCAAGCAAGATCTGCACCGTCCTTAGGCCAAAGCGCAGGCAGAAGCCACAGCTATGAAAACACATGTTGGAGACCAGGTCTCAGTTTCACAGACATCAGGTAGCTGGGCCTGAGCTTGCCAATGCTTGGCACCTCCTTGGAGGGTCCAAAGGCTGCGTTTTTACCAAGAACCTCATACCACCCTGGTACCTCTGTGCAGAGCAAAACCAGCTCTCGTGTGGACCTTCCCACCAGCAGCACTTCAAGCCTGAGCTTCTGGGCATTGCGGGGCTGGCCCAAGTCTAAGACAGCCTGAGCCTCCTGCTGCACTTTTTTAATGACCACTTGGGAAATCATTGTTGTTGGCTGAATACCCTTGTAAATCACAGATTGCTGTTTCTCACATAGAACGACTATAAATCAAAGCCTAGTTTAGAGGCAGGGAGCAGCCTGGCATTCCAAGCCACACAAAAAGCTTGTGGATCCCAATATACCTCTGAACATCAGCACAAAATTTACTCTTGTCAGGAACATTTTTCACTTGGAAAGCTGAGAAACCCATATGCCTTCTCCAAGGATATCCCAGAGAACAGGACATGTGATAGGATAGAAGCCGGCCTGTTCTTGGGGAGAAACACAGGGTATTTCTCATTAAAGCAACATTAGTGTAAATAAAAGCGACTACTGTATATCATCCCTGCCAGAGGTGGCTGCTGTACGGCGAGCTGAAATGTGGGGCTGCTCAGGCTCAGGATGAGAATTGAGTCCTGGAGAGGGATCTGGAAAATGCCACCAGTGACAGCAGGGGGGAGCGAGGGGAGAAGGAAGAGGCTGCGTTTAAATCACCAGGACGGAGGACACGGAGCGGCGGCAGAAGAAAGGAGGAGAGTCACCACCCTTGCAGCACGATGCAGGTTTACCCTAGGACAACGGGGCTCAGGGCACCTGGAGATGCCCTAGCTGGAAGGGGACCTCAGCAGGCTCATCCAGCCCTCACAGGTCTTGGAAGAACATTATCTAATTAGAAATAACTGAAGTTTATCCCTGCAGCTCACGATAATCGGTGCAGAAGACACTTTAGGCCCTAGTGCTCCCCCTTCCTGATCCTTTTGAGCTGCATTCTTCCTCCACAGGCAAAATCCTTCTTCCCCAAAGGAGAAGCAGAGGCAGATCCCACCTAACTGGAGCCATCCAAACGCAAGGCATTCGGTGCAAAATTTGAGCCGAGGCTCCCACGCTGGTCAGGCAGTGCAGAGAGAAATCCAGACACGGGTTATAAGAGACAACAGCTCCTGCATGCAGACACCTCTTCCTTGCCATTGCATTTGCTTACAGAAGCAGCTAGAAGCTTCTAGCTGCAATGCTGCAGCACATCACCAAGCACCCAAGGAGCAATTTCCACATCTTATATTTAGCGCACATTCAATTGCTTTGTTAATGCGAAACCCAAAGAACAAAAACATAAATCACTTCACCCACACAACCCTCCCAAAGGTCAAGTGATTCCAGTTTATTCCAAAAGAACAGTTTGTACAAAACTAATTACAGA
This sequence comes from Crypturellus tataupa, assembly GCA_034781795.1. Classification (NCBI taxonomy): domain Eukaryota; kingdom Metazoa; phylum Chordata; class Aves; order Tinamiformes; family Tinamidae; genus Crypturellus; species Crypturellus tataupa. Next base: position 2,134,957 of record JAWLRI010000449.1, read on the forward strand.
GTTTAGAAGTTTTACAGCAAAGCCCTGAATCATTATATAACAAATTCAGGCTCGTATCATCAAGAAAGACACAAAAGTTTCTGATTAAGAACAATCTCAATATCAAGGAATGAATTTACTGCTTGGCTCACAAATCAGACGTTTTATGTGCACTTCCATAGCAGGACCAGCAGAATCAAACTGACCTCAAAGTTTGAAATTTCCCATTTCTTTGTTATTTACACGCACATCAAGAAAATCGCTGAAGACGGACAGCCACAGAGCACTAGCAGCAGAGGAGAAATTATATAACGCGAAGCAGAAACGTGATATGTGAGTGGTACAAAAGCAATGCACACAGAAAAAACCCTGCACAATCCTGAAATTACATTTCAGGCCAAGACTGCTCCATATATGTCAGGAGGTCTCGCTGGGATGATTACTTTAAAGCAAGGTGCTCCCGATTTCCAGTTCCCCCTCTAGTTACTCCATAGAGGGGGGTTCTCCATCCCCAGCATTATTTCATTCACACACCAGCCCAGAAGACACGATTGTCACAAGTTAAAGCTTTCTGCTTGCAGCACGGGACAGGAAGGGAGGAAAATTTGCTCTTAGCTGCTTCAGCTACCCAGAGATTTATTAGCTTCCATTTGCAACAGCATCACTGCTTAGGTTAGAATAAATAAAAATTATGGACTTGAGCAGTATCATGGGGTTCAGCAGACTGGGAACTTAAATACATTGTTGTTGTGGGGGCTCCCTTTCCTAAAGGATGTGCACAGCTGAAATTTGACATAGCTCCAAAGTGTTTTCTTCTCCCAGAACACAGAGATTATGGTTTGTCTATGGGGCCATCAAGGCATCCTGTGGAGCAGAGAGTTCTGCTCAGCCCAGGTTTAGACCCAATCCAGAGTCATTTTTAGACATCAGGATATGCACAAAAAGCTCTGCTCTCTAGGCAAGCTGTCAGGCTTTCCCTCCCTTCATATGCCTTTACCCCTGCTGTATTGCTTTGGCATTCAAACTATTTTTTTTTTCACTCCTTATTTACATTGTTATACTTCTGTCATTCCTCTACCATTAAACATGAACCTAAACATCTTCTGTGGTACCTACAGCACTAGTTAAGAGTCATTACAAGTAGCTGAAAAAAAATAAAAAGGCTGTGCAGGATAGCAGATGCAGAGAGCTTGGATATAGTCTTCTGTTTACACACTCCCTCCAGGAAGTAACTACCATTGCAGTGAAATCACAGCAAAACTTTAAAAGCCTAACACATTGCTAATGCCGGTAACGCATTGCCAGAAAGTATTCTCTGTGTGCGTGTGTGTTTTGTGGTATTTTTCCCCCCTTCTCTCCTAAGTTTAAAGCAATATCAACCTTAGTGTTAACATATCAGAATAACATAATGTAACTGAAAGATCTGGAGAAAAAGGGTAAGTTTCCATGTAAACACTCAACCCTGCATTTCTTGCAGTTGTCTTTAAAGCAGCCACAACCTGGCTATACCCTCAGGTATTAAGACAGGCCCCTCAGACCTGATTTTTCCCCCAAGGTGGCTATATGTGGGGTTGGGACACCAGCACTGCCCATCCGCAGGGCTGCACGGAGCATCCCAGGAAATGCAAGTGTGTGTCCTTGCTGAAATGACTGATTTCTGCAGATCCTACAGCACCCATCCAGGCTGGGCTCAAAGCTCAGCTCATGCACTGGACACAGAGAGACTCCAGCCCTGAGCAACCCTTGGACCACAGGCTCAGCCCGAGCCTGTGTTCAGGTCCAGCCCTTGAGACAGGCAAGGGCAGGTTTCATCTCTGAGGAGCAGAGACTCTTTTCACTCCCCATAGCAGACTGCAAGGAGATAAACACACCCTGTGGGTGTCTCACACCCATTTAGTGCAGCAGCATGACAAGGACCCCTTGCTCTGTCTCAGTTCTGAAGGTTTTAGGGCTGTGTGCTCTGAAACAGCTCCCAAAAGTTTTTAGCTTAGTGAAAAAGGCCATTCTCAGTTGTTTTTTTCCTACCCTGTCATAGTACTTAGACTATATTTCATGCTCATAGTGTTTTTAGCACTAATAAAGCTACTCAGATGCCTTTCTGTTCAATAGATACAACATTTTCTTTTTTTAATCCAACTTCGATGGCATGTTTATTACTCTGCCTTCCAGGGATATGGCGTCATCCCTGGGGAACAGAGAACAAATTTAGGTACCTAATCCGCACTTGCTGAATGAAGCATTGCAGATGCATTCCTCAGTATGCTACTTTTTAGCAATAATTCCCTCTCTGCCCATCTCTTCCACTGCTGGGATCCCATAGGTAAAAAAAATATCTAGCAGATTTGGAGGCAAATAAAAATTCAAATCCCACTCCTGGAAGTGCTGGAACAAAAGTCAAGTGGAATCCCAATCAGCCATTTCATATTCAATAATAGGTGTGAAATGACATAGGTTTGGGTGAAGAGACCTTACTACAAGGTCATACAATAAAAACGTACAAGATTCTGATCACAGGAGAAGAAACGGATTGGTTTCTGTGGGCTTCATGAAACACAGTCGTGTACCGAGTGTATTAGCTTGGCTGAAGTGTTAGAATAGGCATCCACAAAAATGATTGATATTTTACTGCAAAACAGCCATTTTGAAGATAAATGTCAAAAAATTTTCACGTATGAGTGAGAACCAGAAGAATGAAATGCACAATACTTTTGATTAAACTTTTGGGGCAAAATTGTAACAGAATAAAAATGAAATTCTTTTGCTAACATCCCAATTCTGAAAGTGAAAGGGGGAAGAAGATAATTTTCAAAGACCACAAATGATGACTGAAATCTCCCTTACAAAGACTTATGAAACTCCAGTGAGCATTTGGCCACACGTGTCAGTTGTGCTCACCTCTCTATTCGTCAAACGCAGGTTGGATTTAACTGTGGTTCTCAAGTTTCTGCCAAGATTTATTCAAAACCTGAATCTTAAATGTAATGAAAGAAGGTTGAAAGAAGAGATCTGGCAACAGCCTTTCAGATTTTATTCAAATAATGCTTTAATTACGGAGGAAAGTGGACCTGGACATCTGTCAGCACTTTAATATAGTGTCCTCAAGTGTGACCACACTGTTTAACTCCTTCCAATCAAATGGAAATGTTTATTCTGAAGTAACATGCAAATAAAATAACTTTTTTTTTTCTTGGCATTGATAACAAGGAACAGATTAATCAGAAGTAAAATCTAATCTGAAACAACTCAAGATCAACTGCCTCTTGAAATTTTGGCTCCTTCAAGAGGGAAGGAGTTGAGCTCTTTTTTCAACAGCTCTTCTCTTCCTGCATGACTTTCCTTTCCATCTCTATAGACCTTTTCCTCACTTTCTACTCTTTAGAAATTTGCCCTTTTTAAACACTATGAAATTAAGGTCTTGGCTGAGCAAAGCATCTCTATTCAAGCTACAATCTGGTTTAACTCTGCATGTACTAAACTGCCACGCACAGAACTGGTTCTGTTCAATAACAGATACACAGTAACTTTATGGAGCTTAGGACAAAGCCTTCCAGAGCCTTTGCTCTCAGAATGTAAGAAAATTAAATGCACATGGAGGAATGGGAGAGGCAAGGAGAGAAAAATCTGTAGTTATTGATGTTTCTTTTCATTGTTTCTCCCATTCTTCTCAGACAACAACAGTTAAGTACTATAACCTGGAAAACAAATGACTAAAATTAAATTTCACTATGTTCATTGTTCATAGGAAAGCCAGAGTAACCAGCAAAGCTTTGTGCTAGGTGAAGTTCTGCATGACAGTGAAAGCATCTGGATCCAGCTCACCTGCTTCTGCACCTGGGGTTTTGACTCAGGCCTGAAAAAGCTCCCTAACAAATCTGATCTAGACTTTTCTCTCTGAATTATTTTTCTTCCTGAAGATACTTCCACATGCACCTTCACAGACCATGCTCTTGAACGTCCTTCTCCATCTCTTGGCATGTGATGGGCATATCTTGTCCTACACATCCTTCTCATCTCCCATTGAATTGTCTGTCTGCCCCATGTCTGAGGAGATGTGCCTGCATGATTTCATTTTTAATTGTTTCTTTGCTGTAAAATTAATGCCATGTTCTTCCCTGATTCTCCTCCCTCCTTAGGGATCTTATGTCATAATCTTGATTTTCATAGACAAAATTTGAAGGCGAATCCCCAGTGGAACTAATTTTTACCACCCTTGGCACCTCTATAATTGATTGCAGCTCTCACTCCGGTACTTTAATGAGGGGATTGAGAGCTCTCTTGTCAATGGATGGGTTAGAAGATCTTCAACTTTCCTGATTATACACTATTAGGAGAACCATAAAAATGGGCAACGGTCTCTCCTGCTTTATCTAGTAAAACCCATGACATTCAAAGGATTCTCTCTTCCCCTCCAACACTATCCTGTCAGTTTTAGATAAGAAATCCTCACAAGCTTGAAGAGCACTCGGATTGCATGGCTCAGGGATGCTCAGAGCTATCACGCTCCCTCTGTGCCTGGAATAAGTGCCATGATCCCCCAGGCACATCCCAAAATGCAGGTTTTGCCGATGGCTGTGGATGAACACAAGAGCAGCCCCACGCCACCCTTGCCTCGCTTCACAGGTAAGCTCCTGCACACCTAGCAGTTATCCTGCTTTTCTGCCACCACATGCAAGCTGAGATAATGGAAAACAGCAGCAAAGAGCTTGTTTTCACCCACTGCAGACTCGGATGATACCGTTTCCATGGTTATTTCTCACCAGTTTCCCTATGAATCTGTCACTGGTGCCTGAGAAACACCTCAGCTGGCCACACTCCCTCCAACTTTCAATTATCAAAAAAGTCGCACAAACTCACCTGTTTTCCCTGGTAAAACGGGTCAAGCTTTTGATTGAATCAACAAATCTGAGGATTACATAGATCTCAGTTCTAAAATGTTGAAGTTTTCGGCTCACTGTCCTTTAAAATAATAAAAAACCCCACAAGATAAACTTGAGATATATGGTTTTGGCCATGTTCCTCAATCAGAATCACCATCATCACACATGGGCCAAATTTCCTCAGCCACAACCCTGAAGAAACACAGCCTGAAGACAACTTTGTTCAGCTGTTACCAACCTGGTGATTCAGGCAAGTAGGTATCACCTGGACTCTGTGGAGAAATGGGGCCACTTTGAGTGTTTCTGTTTAAATAACTAAATTGGAGTAATTAAACCTAACCTTATCAGAAGTGCTCCCTCCATTGCTCCCTCCTCTTAGGCCTATTGTGCCCTAGAACTTGCAGTGTTTAGAGGGTAAACATGAAAAACACATAAATATTTAGATTGAAAGGAGTCTCTGGAGGTCTCTCTTCAAGCCTTCTGCTCAGAGCAGGGCCTGCTTCAAAGCCAGGTCAGGTCACTCAAGGTTTTGTTCAGTCAAGTCCTAAATTTCTCCAAAAATAGAGGGCCCACAACCTCTGGGCCCCTGCTGCAGCCCTTGATTAACCTCAGAGGAAGGACTTTCAGCCTTGTGAGTAACATAATGTACATTACTAACATAATGCTATATTATCCGGACAACGCCTTGATGCTCAAACTCTCCCCGCTTTTTATCAGCGACCATCTCAACGCACTTTACTTGAAAGTCTTTGAAGGACAAAGATGGGAAAATGGTGCAAGAAATAGATCTTAAAGTAGAAGATACCATAAAATTGTATTTTTAGATAATCGAGTTAAAGCTTGAAAATGACATCGCTGATTCCATGCCCCTTGTCAGTCAGCGGCTGCCTGTCAACTTTCCTCGGTTAATAAATAAAAAGACGTCCCCTTCCAGCCTGCAGACTGGTATCTGCAGCTCAGACAAGGCTGTTTCTGGCTGGTTACTGGTAATAAGGATTTCGCAGGCTGCCGTCAGGAGATGGCACAGGGCAAGGACTGCCCGATTCCTCCGTCCCGGCTTCAGACAAGGACTCAGGACACTGCGAATGCAGGACATTGCTGCTGCTTTGGGGGGTGACAGGACACAGTGCCAGCAGGGAAGTTACTAGGGATGGTTCTTCTCACATCAACCAAGTCAAAAACTCCCAATTTTCACACTGTCATTCCCAACCACAACTATATTTTGGCAACATGTTTCTCTAAGCAGATTGCATCTGTAGCCTGGTGAGGTTAGTGCTTTGCCAGAGTGACACAGGCCGACCTCCAAGTGCCATTCTGGGGACAAGGACAGTTGTGTTACTGTCTGAAGTCTCCTATCTGGTGCATGCGTTTTAAATATACAATGTATAAATAGATGTACGTGACAACTTGTCTGTTACAGAAATATTGTTCCTTAATTAATTTTATAGACTATCACTAAAAAAATCCTTACAGCACTACTGTCAGGACAAAAATGACACCTAATAAAAGATGACTTAACAGAAAAGTTAAATGACTTGTTCCAGCCAAAAAGGAAGCAAGCATTCAGCCCGGAATTAAAACCCCCAAAGCTCCTACCCTCTAACAGATGAGCTGCATCCATGTGATTTATTGGGAACATTTCATGAAATATAATAGAACATATGTTATTTTATGATATATACATTTCATTACTCATGTATGTTTCAGTCTATGACAAATGCTTTTAGTTTCACCGCATGAAGTCTGTAAATGTATGTTACACTCCAGAAGGGAAATATAATTTCTATATGCCTGCCTTTTCCTCAAAAAACGTTCAGTACCTATAGGAGTACTATCCCCAACCTGATCTCCAGAACAACCAAACCTGCAAACTGAGCTTGGCACCACCCTGCACTGCTCAACATTTCATTTTTAATGTGCTAATGTTGCATTTATTTTTTTCCAAGTAGTGTAAGAAATTAACATCTCCATTAAAAGTAATCACAGGCAACACTTTACACCAACTGATGGCATAGCAAGATCTTTTTTCTCTTCACTTACATACCTGAGAGCATATTTTGCATCACGAAATGCAAATCACTAGCTTATTTCTACAAATTGCACTTGGAGTCGCTACCAGGAAAGTGTTAATGCAACTACTGTAAGGGAAAAATCTGACTCAAATAGTAGTTCTACTCCAAATAATTGGAGTAGCCAGAAGGCTGGCAGTGCCAGCGCTTTTCAGTGCTGCTAATGCAGCCAATGGACTGCACATTTCTCAAGTCTTATGGTACTTCAACAGCTTTCAGCAGCCTTGCATGCATATTCTATTAGAAGACAATTATTTCAGGCAGCTGTGCTGCTTTTGCAAATCTCAGTGCCTGTATTGCAAACCAAGAAGCACAGCCTTTAGCTTAATGACTTCCCCTGTGTGAATATAACAGCTTCCCCAGTGGCACCTATGCTGCAGTGAGCAGTGGCAAGCCTTGCTTTGCTAAAACCTCCTGCAAATCCACACTGAAGGTAAAACACACAGTCAAGCCAAAGCCTAACATTAGTAACAGTCAGATCTCTGCTGAAAGCACTAATGTTGAACAGCAATATACAAAAAGAGCAGAATTTGATTAAAGATGCATGTATTTTCTTTTTACATGAGCAAGCCCTGCTTAAATTCATATCAGCGCAACCCAGTGAGTACAGTAGAGCTGGATGGCATATGTATTGAGATTTATGCATAAAGCAGTCTGTAACCGAACAGGCTTATTGCCACAGAGGCACAAAAAATACACACAAGAGCTACAGTAGGCTTAGCATTATAACCCAGTCTCTTTTCTAAGCAGATAGAGATGTATTCCCTACAGAATAATTCAGCCTTGCAATTCTGCCTGCAACTTCTATACCCTGTGCATGGAATTAATAATGACCCTATCGCTTCTTCAACCAGTGTAAAACATAGACATTCTCTGCTACGGTTTTATTACTAAGTTGCTGGCACCATGTGTCCATCAAGAGCCATTGCCAGAAGCTACAGAAAGTCTCAGCAATACTCACAGGCCACGAAGCACCCAGATTCCTGGTCATTCCTTTGCTGCAATGTCAGAGCTGTTGACTACTGTGCTCCCCTCTCCTGGGATGAAGCCTAGGAAAGGCAAACCCTTGTCACCAAGCCTGTTAGCTTGGTATCACTGCTCTGGAAAACAGGTTTTCTGGTAGCGAGCGATCCTTATCTGTGCGCTCCGTCCAGGGTAAAAAGCCATTCCCGTCTTGCAACATAGCTGGATATCTGTCTAAAAGTGTAAACCAACTTCAGGGACCCAGTAAGAGCTTGTAGGAGGACCCGAAGTCTCTCCAGTGCTTGCTGGAGTGACAGCAGATTTCCTCTGCCCCAGAGGCTGGCTGTTCTGCATCCACTTCTATTGCAAAACACTGCAAAGAACCAAATCAGACCTCAGCCTCAGACCCCTCAACAGGGTCAACATTAATTCTGTAGCTTATTTTAGATGCAAGACAGAAAAAAAACTCATTAATTCCTCAGCCTCAATGACATAAAGAGGTTTTTAAGCTAAAATGGGAGGGTTTTTTTTTTAAAATCTTATGCTTTAAAAAAAAGATCAGAGCAAAGACAGCAAGACATTATGGTTATAAACACTGAATTCCTAGATAGTCTCCTGTTAAGCACAGCCCTGAGTAGGGTTACATAAGTCACATTTACTACATTAACATGGCACAGGTCCAAGTAACCTTTAAGCTTTCTTTGTGCTTGGTCAATCCTCAGGCAGTGTGGTCAGAAACGACCACAGAAGTTGCTCTTCCATCGTTACCATCGCTGCTCAGGCTACAGCTCAGGGTGACACTATCAGAAATGTCATATATATCAGCTAACTTCCAGGCATATCGCTTTTCAGTGATATGCATCCAGGATCTTCACAAAACATCCCCAAACCTGTACCAGTGAGTTTGATAATCCTCGTTCCTCTGCTGGAATCAGCAATAGATCCACCAACTGCTATTTCACCAGGGCTTTGAGACAAGGAGGTCCTCAGCCTACCTGGGAAAACTTTTCTTTTGGGGGAGATTGTGTAGGAGATCTTTCTAATTGTAGTTTTAGGCATTGAAGGCTGCTCTTAAAGGCAAGGTGGTTATTCAGAATAGCACTTTTTCAGCCAAAGCAAAAAGGTACAGAGTTACAGGGGAAACAATAGCTAATATAATCAGAGTTGTAGGGAGTATTTTGCACCATTTTCCTCCTATTTGTAGCTAACTTCAGCTGATTCCATGGCAAAAGGGGACACAGCACTGGAAGGGAACCCCTGAATCGCAGGGCTCTCTCCTCACATACATGTGCCATTTTGCAAGTCTTTTCAGTCATTTTAGTTATCCTGCTGCTGGAAACAGCAGGAAAGAAGCTATAAGCCAAATAGAGGGGGAGTGAACTGAGAGCAACTTTACAGGAGGGGGAGTGAACTGAGAGCAACCTTACAGCCAAGGCCACTTCCAAAAATTGCCCACAAAAACTAAAACAAGAAACAGTAACAAAAGGCAAACGTTTGGGTCAGTGTGTTCGTGTCGAGACAAACTAGGGCTTGGATTGCTCGCAGTGCTGCTTAGGTTAACAGATGTGACCACAACCAGATGGAGCCACGAACCAGTCATGAAGTCATGACATCTCCTGATGTTCTAGAGGCGTAGATGGGAACAAAGATGGAAAAAGGGACATCACAGCACCAAAACCTACCTAACTTGTTTATTTTCCTATAAACATTGCTAAAGCACACAGAATAAGCAGCTCTAAGAAAAAAAACCTTTACCTTCCCATGCTTAATGCAAAAACACAAGATGAGTTTTTGCTGAAATTAGATACGATTCCTCTCTCCCCAACTTACTTTGATTTAAATTAGGTATAACAGGATAGCTGTTTACTTCCAAGAACCACATTTCTGTCTTGGGACCTTTTCTTCAATGGACTAACCCACCTTGCAACTTGAGAGATAAATATAGAGTTACTGCGCTGTTAGAAAATACATTTAGAAAACACTTCTCAGAATATCCCAGTACAATAGGAGACCTGAAGTGACTGTAAGCATCACCACAGCTAAGAAAATAACCTTTGGCATCTGATCAGTAGAGTCCACAGTAGAAAAAAATGACAATGAGAAAGTGTTAAATACTAAAAAAAGGAGCAAAGCCGAGCGTGGACCAAGACTATCTATCCCTCTCTAGGGGATAGCTCAGGATATCAGACTCCAAGGCACAAGAGCCTTCACTTGAACCGAGTCAGAGTTGACAGCTCCCTATTTTGCTCAGTGCTCAGCTCTTTCTCACCCAGATTGCGCCTCCACAGAGGATAGTCATTTCTGGCATAAGCCATGAATGAACTCACTCATTATCGGCAATTTTACAACTTCCTGTGCTTGGAACAAAGTGTCCTGAAAAAGAATTGCTGTGCTAGTTCTTTCTCCTCAAAACTGCCACATACACTTAGTTAGCAGAGCAAAAGTAATGTCAGCTGCCTTATTTAAGGCAGAAACGACCCAGGTGGTGGTAGGGGTAAGAATGGCAATAGCAGAGGGGAAAATAACCCTCAGTCCAAGCAAAGGAAGGGGGAACTCTGTGCTTCCCAGCGGGTCACACTGTCAGCAAGGCCAGAAGGGCTGCATGCTGGTCCAGCAAAACCTCTACGGGCTTAAACCCAGGCAGCAGAGGTAAGAAATAGAGGTAATTGAAATCACGCCATTCCTCAGCTTGGCCAGAGTGACTCCTGACAGCCATTGCATTAAGAAGGTGCACATCAAAATATCGTGGTGGATCTCAGCCAGGTTTTGGGAACCGGGTGCTCAGGAAAAGCACCAGAGTGACACCATTTGTATTCAAGCACATCTAGGGGTACATCTCATCCCAGGCGCTCAGGTTTGACTGCAAGCAAGAAAAAAAGCATTGCAAGGCTCTTCAGCAAGCTGTGAATATCCACACAGCTGAAGGCTTTGGGAACACGGCAGCAGCTTCACTGGAACAGCAGCGGAGTCCCCATCTAAGGCAGAATTTTTGTTTTGTTTTATTAAAGCAAAGAGCCCTTCTAACCTACTACTTAAAAGAGCTGCATCTTTGTCTTGGTTGACATTTTCCATCAACTGACTGCAGTCAGTTTTGATCAGGGCACAAAACTGGTTAATGAACTTTATGTCTTCTATTGATTCAAGGCATAAGGTGTAAGAGACTGTTCCAGTTATTTTTATTGTCACCATTCTAATATCAGGGCAAGGAAGGGAATTTTGAAAGTTTGTCATGTTCTGGGCACAACATGTCTCAAACTACTCAAAGCTGATGAAGTCTGAGCCCATTTTGAAGCCAAAGAGACGGATAAACCCATGGCTCAGTAGACCTGCAGTGGAACAAGACGCTGATGCTTTGGGTCCCTGTATGATGCACACACAAGAAACAGTCCCTTGCTCCAGAAGAGAACTATAACAAGAAAACATTGATCTCAAAGCACCAGAATCATTTTTGTTTTAAGGAATTCTTTAAGAAAATCCAAATTCATGTTTTCTCTATTACTTTCCCTGACGGCAGTGTACCTATTGAGAACTTGCCGAAGTTGGGCCCAAAAATGAAAGAAGAGAAATGGAAATTACATTTGCAGATCAGGGAGCAGATGCTTCTGGCGTTGGTTCTGCTCAGCCACCAAAGGGCCTCGAGGAGGATTAGGCAAGAAATAAACTCTCAGCTTAGAATACGTAAACTGATAAAACAGCCTCACTTTGATGCTTGCTCTGCAAGAAGCATTTCAGTGGTATCAATAAGGCCGCATTGTTCCTTCCCTGCAGCGACACTGCAGCATCTGCAGAAGCGTTCTCACTCGCTCCTAGTGTTATTCCAGAAGGTGCAAAGTTTGTGATGCTCGTGCTCTGGAGATGCAATCTGTGCTGCTACGTTGCTACAGCCACGCAGGCCTTTTCATAGGAAAGATGATGTAGGATTTCGCCTTTCCTAATGAACAACAGGCAAGATTTATGTACGTATTGTATTTCTTCAGTAAGAATGCCTGACTTATTACAGAAACCATCGAGGGATCCAGAGGAAGAAGTATTCAGGATATGACAATCGCCTATTGTAGATTAAATCAGGAAGGGAAGCAGAAGTTGAGCTTAATATAGGGAAAGAGAGTCAGGTTTAGTTTATAGTCTTTTTAAAGAATCTAAAACATCTATTTTAATCAGTCCTCATTCATCACCAGTAGTTTCATATCGCCAGAGTTTTTACTTTTGGCAAAAGGAAACCGATAGGGAGTGGAGACCAGTAGATGTGTATCAGAAAGGGAGGAGAGGCAAACAGGACACGCTAAATTTTTGAGTTCTCTGGGTTTTGAGCAGCCCTAGTTCTTGCTGACACTCATGTCCCATTTGGCACCGTTTTTCAAATGCAAGTCCCTTTCTCCATACCAGGTTTGGTACTTCAGTAGTAGCAAACAATCTCTATCCTCCTTATAGAGGTTTTCATTTATGTATATATAGATAGAGGCACATCATTAATTGTTTTAAGTATTAAAGAAAAGGCATCTCAAAACCTACATTTAATAAAAACCTCCATTTACTGACTCAAAATTGACTGTATGGGAGCCAAGCAGCTACCACTAATTTGGAGGCCAAGGCACATCCCCACATCTCATCTGGGACGCAGTCAGATGCCATCCTCCCTCCCTTTACTGCCCCATTTGTGGTGGACAATTCAGCCACAACTCTGAAATACTGTCATATTTTTCATAGCAAAGACTTAAAACCCTTGAGGAAATATTTGTACGATGAGGAAAAAAGCTAAAAGGAAGTTTAAAGAAAGTTTCTAACGTGCTGATTTCTGTGCTAATGTGCCTCAGAATCAAAGTTCAGCTCTTCTCCCCCTTTTTGCCATTATAATCACTGCTCCAGGCAGCTTAAGCAAGGAATACAATGCCACAGGAATGAGATGGAAAAAGTTGATTGGAAAGTTCCTTGCCTATATTGTCATCTTTCTCACTGTCCCACAGTCCCTTTGGAAGAGCTCCTTTTTGGATAAGAGCATCCTGCTTTGACTCCCTTCGTTTCTAAACACCTTGCTTCCAGCTTGGATCCAGCTTCTACAGGGGAGGGGAAAGTCCTCATTTTCTACTTTCATTTCTGTTTAATTTGATCATGTTCTTCACTATTCTTTCCTATTCTTCCCCGGCTTCTTTCTTCCTCCTTTCTGCAAATTATTTTTCTTTTTTTTCATTTATTTTATTTTCTCTTCAGTGTCAATCTCTACATTTTCCAAGCCAACAATTGGAACCTCTTCTTTCACCCACCAACTGTTCTTATTTTAAGAACACATGGGCTCTCTTCTTTCTCCTGCTAGGAAAGAACTACTATGCAATGTAAATAAATGCAATTAGCATTTCTCTCCAATCCCATGAGCTGTTTATGATGGCATTTTATGGCCAGAGCAGTGCTCTCTCCTGCTCCTTCACTTCTTACAACTTTTGGCTCCGGTTTATGGGAATGAGTTACAGCACTGTGTAAACTGTCAAAACAAGAAGCTCAACCTAACAGCCCGATGCTGCTCGGAGTGCAGAGTCATGGGTTCTCACCAAAAACACTTGCCAATTTTGATTACGCAGGAGTAGGATAAGTCAGCGTGTGTCTGATCTCAGTGAGCCACCAGAAACCCAACTGGAACAGGGCAGCTTAATCCCAAGGGATTTCCCTCCTCCCCTCCAAGAAGCCACGGTCAGCTCCCTCAGGGCTGGATCCAACTCAAGCACTGCCAAGATATGCATGGGAATTGCATCAATTGGACGGGAGCTCTAACAGATAATGACAAAAGCACTTGGGAACGGACCACAAGCATCAGTTCTGCACCGCTTTTGCGTTTGAGTCACAGTTGCTGCTTCATATTTCATGGGTATTTTTTCAGTGTCTTGTCAGTGTATGCGTTGCTGCTGTTAAATGATATTACTTGGAGGTTGGCTAGATGGTCTTTTTCTCAGGGTTGCTCATATTTGCCTCTCAGCTTCTGTTAAAGATAAAAGCCCCAGCTATAGCGACTGCTGTACCCACACCAGCAAAAGCTTATCCCAGTATAGAGAGATTGCAGTGTGCAAAGAGAGGGAGCTCAGGGGAGTTATTTCAGGTATGATGTATCCTTATTTCCAAGGTGTTGCCTTCCTACAGGACTTGCCAGCTCCCCTTCTCCTCAAGGGACCAGCAACAAGTGGCTCCTGAACATCTCACCACCATACTAAGGGAGTCCAACATGCACTCTAGAAATTTCTTACAGGTAGTTTTCTGCTTTCCATTACAGTTCAGCCTTGGAACTCATTTAAGAGGAGAAATAGGGAATCCAAGATGCCAACATACACCCTCAAAAACCCTTCAGATACCCACACGCTCCCAAAGCAGCAGCATCACAAGAAGCAGTTCACAACGCAGCATCTCCAAGGAAGAGGGTTCGAAGTGATGCTTGTTATCCATGAAGATGTTAATATTAAAAATAGGGCAGATTTATACCAAATTTAAAGACAAAATAGCTCCCTCTACAGCTCTAAACGTTATCATGCAATACTTCACTGTTAAATCCACAGTTTAAAAGCAGCAATCTTACAAAAGGGAGTCAATGCTCTTCACAGCCTCCCCTCTCACTGTCACAGATCCACGCAGTTGGCACAGGCGGGATTAGAAAACACTGTTCTCCTTGTAGAACTGCCTTCCTTTGGCATGTGCAGCCACAGAGCCATAGCAGCAAGATACAATACCGTTAGCCGAGGAAGTTCTTCTGCAACCTGCTCCTGTTTTGATTGGCAAAGCCCTTGAACAGATTCTGGGAATCTGAAAGCCCGAGAGACTTCGCTTCTTGCATACTCCTGGCACAGCTAATGCAGCCGTCCAAGCCCCATAACACTCCCTCCTTCCCGAGTAATTTGTTTTCCCAAACACTTAGCCCTCTCAAGACCCTACGTGGATCCCTGCGAATGTTCCTCGTGCTGCTACGTCACTGCTCCATGGTGCTACCCAAGTATTTGCCTAACATCTGACTCCTGAGCAAGGGGGGCTGTTTCTAATAGCTTCAAGTGATGCACGTTGTGATGAAACGCTCAGGAATCAGCACGCTGTGTCCAAAGCCTAAAGAGTAAAAATAGCCCAGACTGCATCACTGTGTTTGTTCTGAACTAGGGAATTTGTATGCTGCCTCCAGTGCCGCTAGTAAATAACGGACTGTTTAATATAATGAATGTCAAAATAATTCGCCATTTTAATCAGTCTAGAATTCTTTTAACTTGTATTTTAACTCATGCCTGCCTTGGGCCAGACTCTCCACTATGTCTGAATAGCTCTGTGCAAAAACAAGGATGAAAGGTAGGATGGAAGACAACTAATCTGGAGTCATCTTTCTTGGTCTCTGCACGTCTTGTTCCCACAACAGTTTAGGCACAGACAACAGCTTTGACCCTGATTCAGAGCAGCGTAATCCCTCCCAGTCTTACAGTCAAGAACAACTCACCAACCCTTCTGGTTTCTCACAAGGCCATTTCGTTTGGTCTGCTACACCTCCAGAAATTTTGTATTGTAAAACATCCCTTCCTCATATTCTCCAGCAAAACAGCCAACTGGTTTTCTTTAAAGTATTGCCTCTAGATAATTAAGAATAAAAGCTCTTCTCTGTGGACCTTCCCAGCCTGACAGTGCTCACTGCAGATCTTCTCACTTTTCTTCTTATGCTGTTTCAAGTTTGCCCCTAAAACAAACTCCTTTAGAATATTCTCCAAAAGGTCTCCCATCCTCATGGGCCTCTACTGTGCAGCTGATTTCACAAATGTAGTTCTGTCAAATTCAGAGATGCAACCGACACTAGACACCAACCGTTAGTTGGCACCAAGATGTAGAGCCTGTTTGGAATGTGAACCCTTGCACCCTCAAAACAGAAGTCACACCTATTTTCTTATCATTCACAAGAACCTATTTTAGCATCAAGTCAAAGGCCCTTGAGGAAGCTCAGATGTCACTACAGGGAAGGCAGAACTGCCAACTGAGAGCCTTGAAAGACAAGGAGCTGCTATGAAGATGAGGACTTCCACTGCAATACCCTCATACTGGGAGAAGAGCCATAAACACAATCTTTCCTTCTCCAGGAATCACCACGCCGCATTTGTGATATTTTTTTTTGTTTTCTTCAAGACCATATGAATTCCTCTATTTATGCAGTTTGGATAAATATGTTAGCAAAAGCTATTCAAGAGCAAGCAAGAGCTATTAGTTGCAATCCTAAGACAGCAGCCAGATAAGTTCATTTCCAGATTTGTAGCAAACTAGCACAGATGTAGAAGGAGCACATTCCATTATTTATGAAGTGCTCTATTTCCACAAGGAGTGAGAATCTGGTTATCAGAACTGTGCATTAAATCCAAAATGCAGTAACAGGTGAACAACAAACAGGTGAACAAATAGGGTCAGGCCTACATCTCTGCACAGTAATGTCAAACAGGCCAAAGTCTCTGGAAGTGCTAAGAGATTCAAGAAACATGGAATTACCCAGCAAAGTCACAGCTAACAGCTCCTAGAGAGCTGCTGGAAATACACATTGGTCCAACAAACTATCACCGTGAAAACCATGACTAAGGACTCCCCAGGAACCCTTTCTTGCATCCCTGAAAGAGGTTTACAGCATTGATGTAGCACAGAATTAACACTTCCGACTATCAAGAGAAATAAATCTTTAGGGAGAAACGAACTTTGATCTCATCAGTAGCTTTACATGACACATTTGGAGTGAATTACAGCAGGGAAGCTCCCTCCCCACTTTGCTGGGTTTTGAGAAAGGTAGGAGAGAGGTGCAACCAGCTAAGGGCAGCCTTACATGATGGCTTCCTTGTTTCCTGTGACAAGCATCTTCCTTGTCCTCTGGAAATTCCAGCATTGCCTCCAGCACTGCTGTCACACACAAACAAAAATGGGTCTCTGGGCTGACCTGATAGAACAGCTGCCATCTCCTTCCTATCTAATTTCCTTCCTCATCATAAGTTTTCCATCCTGGCCACCCTCTGCAACCTTTAAATTAAAATTCCTCATATAGAGCAAAGTGCAGGTTTCTGGTTCCAAAGGAGACTACACTCACGGTAGGAGATGAAGTGACCTAGGAAAGATGTCCTTGAGGACAACTTCAGGCTATTCCTCTGAAAACGTACAAACCCAGAGAAGGTACCTCTAAAGAATAAGCTTCCTTGTGGCTCAGGACGCCCTATAGGAGAGGTGAAGAGCTCAGTGGCTCATCTTTAAGAGCTTTAACTAACCTTAATTTCCTACATCAAAGCAGAGCTAGCTGGCAGCATTACAGATCATAAGGCATAATTTGCATCTCCAAGCAAGAAAGAAAATGCATGGTGACTCGAGTGGTCACCCAAGAACCCAGGACTTCTCCTGGACCTCCTGCTCCTCCACAGTTAACTCTAATCTGCAGAGTCCTTAGGGCTTTGCAATATGGAGGCATTTTGTGAAATTACATTTAGCATTGCATGCTAAATAATTCATTTCTGGGTGGGAAAATAAACACACCTAGAGGGGTGTGTTATTAACAGAGCTGGAGTAAAATCTGCTCATCTGATTTTATTACTTCCACACAGGCCTACTCCCCCAGGTTTTGGGAGTTTGAGGGGATTTCTAATCTGTTTTCTCAAGAGCAAAGCAAAGCCTTGGAGCAGCATGTCCCAGGGGAGAAGGAAGCTGCAGAAGTAGCACTGAGAGATGATGCAGCAACCTACAACCCTGCTGCAAAACACCCTCTCAAGCCCAAGTCTTCAGAGGACTCTGTAGTTTGTCATTGTGCATGCAGACACAATGGCAAAAGCCATATTTACAGGAGTTTTCACTGTGTAAATACCCTATTTTGCAGCCAATTCCATCACTATAGCAATTAGATAGAGATTTTCTGAAATGCTCAGCTCTCATCAGAATTAATCTAGTGGTTCCTTTGAGCCTGTGAAGTTCTCAGATCCCTCCTTAGTGTCTGCAAAGCACCATTCTGCACCAGATTCCCAAATAGGAGCAATTACCCTTGTCTTGGCAGTAACACAGCTCTTGCAGAAAGCCAGGGCTGCTTTGTCTCCTCGCTCCCGTTTCCTCCCATCGAGCTGTTTCTTTAATACTACATGCTCTGTGTGAGGCTTCCAGAACTTCTGCTGCTATAAAAATCTTACATCAAACCACCTGACTCTTATTTCCCTCTCCCAAAAGAAGAAGGAAAAAAAACCCTAACTTTATGATATCTGGGGCTTATAATAGATGGGATGCATGCCAGGGGGAACAATAGAAGGAAATGAAAGATGAAATTATTAGCCAGGAGTTAAACAGGAGATGAAATTACTCTGAAGTGCTTTGGATGTGAGATGGTCTTTATTTTTGGAAAAAAGCAGGAAGATTCTCAAGACTGATTATGGGTGGGGAAAAAGCTTTTATAGATAAAAGGACCATTACTATCGTCCTCTAACCCTCACAGTTCCACCTCAACATATTTTAAGGATCATTTCCACTCTTGCACTTGCACTACATTGTTTCTCCTCCCCACCCACCGGTGATTCAGCAGGGGCTGTGATAAAATTGCTAGTTAGCAGCAGGATGGGCAAAGCCATACAAGGTAAAACAGGAAAGTGCCTGGTTTTTGGAACGCAACCCAGTGCTGAGAGGCAGGAGTTGGTCACGTTTAACCCAACTCCAGACTCCTCATGGTTTGAGCTGGTCTGTCGGCTCCACTGCACTCACCAGGGTGGGAAGTAGGGGCTGTTCCCCCAGTGGGTTTCACTCACCATCCTGCTGAGTCAATGCCAAGGGTGCCCAGCGCATCCTTCCCTCCACATCAGGCAAGATCCCCTGGGTAAGAGGAGGCCCCACACAGCCCCCTTTTATCTTCTCCCCTTTTAAAACCTAGCGAGCAGCCTCACGAGCACACGTGAGCATCAGGTGCTCATAAGAAACTCCTGTGGCCCACCCAAAAGTGTGAGCTACCACCCAAAAGGGCTCACAGGGGGTTTGTGCCACTGGGCAGCTGTGTTTCCAAGGGGTTTAGAGCTGCAAAATGCATTCTGGGGCATAGTAAGCCAATATGGTCATCTGAGATAATCCCAAACCTCAATGGAAATGCCTGGAATTGTCTCTTGTCCTCGGTTTTCATCTGGGATACTCATTTATTTTCATGCTTCCTTCTTCAGACTACAGCTCTATCGATGTCCCTATCTTGAGGCCTAGAGCAAATGATGTCCTGTCCTGTCGCTTGCGCCACTCATACTAACTCATGAAGAACATACCCCACATCCTTTCAAAATAATAATAATAATAATAAAAAGAAATGTCCAAAGGTCTGGCCCTCTGCATTGTTTTAAGTGCAGGGAAGCTGCACTGGGACCTGAAAGCCCAGCTTTCCACACCAGAACACACAGAGTTGTGCAATGCCTTACTGACCCCTTTGCATGAAAACTTCTCATTTTCTGCAGAGCTGAGAAGAAGTTACAAAAAGTAACAAAACTCCCTCAAAATGAAGGGCAGCGCTGCACTGCGGCCCACAGCACTTTTCCCTCTCAGATCTCCACAGGCTGCAGCCACGTCCAGCGCTACCTGGAGCTGCAGGAGCCTCCGCTCCGGGCACCAGGGCCCTCATGGGCATCCCCAAAGCCTGCAGGTTCGGCAGGGCGCAGGTTTGGGCCAGTTGGACCTTTTTTGGTTGGGCTACAGTTCACTAAAGAAAAAGCAAAGTCACCCAGGCTTCACCTTGATTTGTTCTAGCTGAAACTCCCGGTTAGGATAAAGTATTTCTAAATAACCTGCTACATCAGCTGTTTTACTTTTTATGACATTTTTTCATACTGTGCTATCGATTTCAGTTGGGCATTGCAGCTTTTTTTGTACACTGAATTTTAAGGCTGCTTTTTCCTTTTTTTTCCTCCGTTAATGACATTACCTAAAGTTGAGCTACAGCGCAAAATAGTTTCCCTACAAAAAGCTGTGGTTAGGGTGACCTTCATTTGACACAGAAACTAACATTCATTTCCCTTACAACCTGCTATAAAAATAATAAAATATAGCCATTACTATTAATCTTCCCAGCATGATGGCTGAATGATGAAGGCTATTAAAGAAGCTGAGGTTATTGTTCTTCTGCTGAAAGGCAGAATTCCAGGGAAATGTATATTACTCTTTATTTAAGAGTTAAAAATTACCCCAAATAGAATTTTTTATTCATGCTGAGAGACAGGAATTGAGGATAACGAGGCGCACTCCATTGCGGGGCAGTAGGTTTATAGCTGCTGCGTAAAGGGTGACTCTTCCGTGCTGAGACGCTTAGCACCAGCCCTGCCCCTTCCATGAGTTTATGGATCATAAGGACTTTTCAGGAACTCCCTTATCATTCTGCAGGGATAACTGATATTGTCCTGGCAGTGTCTGCTCCACATCCCTGCGGATACATCCATTAACTCTTCAGCGCCTGCAGAAAAGCCAGGATCTATTTGGCTCTTTCTGCAGTGGTTCTTCTCCGCAGCCAGAGGACGGATCTGTTTTACTAAACATCCCTGTAACAGGTCTGCGAGGGGCTGTTGACCTAACGTGACGCAAATCTTGGCTCCCCTAGAGAAGAATCGGGGAAAAATAAGCGGAAAACTATTCCAGGCAGAGTGTTACATGTGAGAAATACATTAGAGCCATTTGAAAGAGAAGATTAAGGATGAATTTGAAACAGAGTATTATTTTGATTAGGTAAATGGGATGTCTCTGTTGCATATTTAATTTACCTGTTTGTACAATCTTGAGTATATTCTCCTCTGTCAGAGCATTACTCCTGGCTATATCACAGGCTTCAGCTCCAGCAATACCTGAGGAGAATGTCCTGCTTCATTAATGGTCAATAAGTACAAGAGAAAAACTGGTTAAAGACACAAAGATTGGGCCAATTTTCAACACAGCAGCTATCAGGACGCTGTCACTTCCAATCTGCTTGAAAATATATACAGTGCTGAGAGCAGGAGACGCCACGGAGGGAAAATATCAGCTAAGATGGAGGAAAACCATAGCCCTGTATAGCAAGGTTTATTTTTCCAGGTTTTGCATGTCCTTCATGTACTCGGCAAGCTCCCAAATGGTGTCTGGTCACAGCATTGGTGTGAGTGCGGTCCAGCATCCTTCCTTGTTGCATTTGATACACCCGTGTCCTGAGATCCGCTGCAGGAGCGGGAAGACAACCGCATGCAACATCTACGCACAATAAAAAACTGCAAATCCATCCCAGTCACATTTGCTCACATCAACCTCAGCCCTGGCCCAGATTTATGGTGCGCTTTGAAATGATTTTTGCTCAGCGGAATGAGTGATTTTGTGCAGAGGAATGCATCCTGCCTACCCCTGGATTCAAATGCAGCACGCTGCTTTGGGTTTAATCTTGATTAATTATTTTTGTCCAGCCATTCAAAGCGCACTCATCGGGGCACAGATTTATGGTTCAGGGCAAGAAATAGCCAGATTCCATTAGGAAGATTTGCGGTTGCAGGGCTGGAGGGTTATATATTGGGATTTCACCAGTAATTGGCAACTTTTCCACCTGTGCAAGGATTCGCGGATTCTGTAATGCATTTGCCTCAATAACCACTTCTTTCATTTACTTGTCTCTTCCCACCAGCCTTGAGTACATATCAATATTTATGGGGACCAGCTATGTATGTTTAAATAAGACCTAAACTCTCTCTATTGTAAATGGATGGGATACGAGAACGAGGTGTTTCCAGGAGGCAAATGAGCAAATCCAGTAGCTGAGATTTTCCTTCAAAAAAGCAGCTTCCAGCACCGGCT
The DNA here is from genome assembly GCA_034781795.1 of Crypturellus tataupa. Taxonomy (NCBI): domain Eukaryota; kingdom Metazoa; phylum Chordata; class Aves; order Tinamiformes; family Tinamidae; genus Crypturellus; species Crypturellus tataupa. The sequence goes on from JAWLRI010000449.1 coordinate 2,156,621, forward strand.
TGTTCTCCCCGAAACTGCCCGTTAATGCGCCAGGAGGAGCCGCTCCGGCTGTTTTCAAGTTATTGAACAACCGGTATGAGCAAAAGCCGGGAGGGCCTGAAGGGAGCTGGGCTCACACATGGCCTGGGGTCGAGGAACTTCCCGAAACTCGGTGTTTTGAGAGGGATCCCGACAGTCCGGGATGGAGTCAGATCTTTTGAACCGTGACGTGACTCACCCAAACGCTGGAGAAACTCTCCTCAGTTTATTGCCTGCACTGAAATGCAGGGTTTATGATCCACGTAAGAAGTATTTAGCTGTTGAAATGTCCAACATTGATAAGCGTATTTGGGAAATGGTCCATTCCCAGGGTTTTTAATGCCCAGACTTTGCCCGGCGCTGGGTGGTGTCACCTCTCTACAACCCTCTCTCATGCAGAGAGCTCCCGTCAGTGAGAAATACTCGTTCTTCCTTTGCACCTTGCCCTGAGCTCCCATCATTTTTCGCAGTCTAAACAGCACTGGCCTCCTTCAGCGTATCCTTGGGAGACCGGTGAGGAATACTTTGGAAATGAAGGGGAAGATGCTGGCTGTTCTGTGGCACTCTTTGTAATAGATGGGGTCTTAACCCCGGTGTCCTGGATAAACTCCAGCCCTGGTAATGCATGCGCATGGCTAAAATCCCCCTGCGGTTCCAGACAAACCCATTTCCTTCGTCAAAATGTGGGCAGCTCTGCCTTGCGCTGCTGCAGAGCTGCTGTTTCACCTGTGGGATGATGGTGCCCATGAACGCATGGGGATTGCTCATCACTAAGGCTCCACTCCCTGAAAACGGATGGATTTACAACGCCGAGCAAAGCAGTGCGGACACAAAGCACCTCTTCTCTCTGGGCTTGTTACCTGGTAATATAAAGCTTATACGGGCAGTAAAAGACCGAAGTTTCTAAACTTCCCCTTGCCCAGCTGAGCATGCAGCTTTTAAGCGACTCTCTCAGTTTTTACTTTCCCATCTTGTTATTGATTAATTGCTCTGCTTCAATTTCCTTGTTCTAAATGGAAAACATTACAATCATAACTGCAATCTCTGGCTGGGGTTCAAACTGATTTTAAATCTTTAAATTGTGTCAGTGGGAGGAGGTGATGGGGGGTGGAAGGAAAGCTTTTTATTTTATTATTAATTTTCATGTGTTCCAGGACTTACTAATTTCACCCAGATGTGGAGAAACCACAAGGTATTTGCACTGCAGTCAGACCCAGGAGATGCCTCGGGATCGTAAACGGGTTCTGGCACGCTCTGGTCCCAGCAGTTCACCCAGGAACAAGCGCAAGGATGTTCCCCAACCATCAAAACGGGCCGGTCCTTCTGGAAGCGATCCAGGGACCTCTGACATGCCGTAACTTTGTTCACCTCTAAGATTTGGGTTTGTGCGTTTTGAATGTGACCTCTCAAAAATGTCCCATTCTTCTTCTGAACTTCCATGCTGTCCTGAAAGGAGGAGGTGGTTTCACCCACCACTCCGATGGGAGCTGCATGTTCTAGGAGCTCCAGAATAACTGATACAAGGGAGAAAGGAGCCAGGAAAAAGAATATTTTAGCTGATACGATCCCCTCACGCTGGGGCTATTACCCACAAAGCAGAAGGTCAGCACAACAGTTTAAGTAGATGCCTTATGCCCTTCTCAGCAGGACGGGTCACAGGCTTCTCCTCAATTGCTCTAGCGCTGTTTTGGGGAAGGCTAAGCATGAAAGCAGCAGAAAAGATTATAGAAAATTATGTGTGATGTGGCATCTCAAGAAATAAAATTTGTTCCAAAAGAGAAAAATGCTGCTTAGGAGCTACATGTGCATCTCATTTAGAAAAAAAAAAAAATGTGCACTTTTATTAAAGTAGCCACAACGAGAGAACTAGCTACAAATGAGGTATGTAGAGTGTGGAAGAAGCTCTGTGCTGTATTCAGAGCAGGGGGAGATCCAGAATGAACAAGATGCTGGAAGATCCATGTGCTGGGCAGAGGGCAGCTCTGGACCCAGCTGAGCATCAGTGGTGGTTTAGGTACAAGCAACATCTTCTCCTTGAACTGCAGCATTTTAGGAACAGTCATCTAGCAAAAAAAAGTGTCAGAGAGTAATCAGCAAGTTTTTCCTTGCAGATATTGAGTGCCAGGGGACCCAAAACGCTTATAAAATCACAGATCATGGTGGATCAAGCCTCCAAAGCCCCAGATCCAGCTGTGGCAGAGCATCCTCTCCACCTGCCCAGCTCAGTGCATGTGTGCAGGCCCTGCAGCAGCCAGGGTTGCTCCAGGGATCCTTCTCCCTCGCCCATCCATAACCCACATTCCAGGACGTGCTTCGTCAAGGGAAAATAAGCAAGGATTTCCTTCCCGCGTGCTATTGCTGCTCCATCCACATTTGCTCCTGCAGGCAGGAGGTGGTGATATTCCACCCTTAGCTTGAATATTAACAGAGTCTTTCTAAATGGCTCTGAGAAGGCTGTGTGCTCAAAGGTCTCTCCATCAAAGGAGATACGGGCTTTATTTTGAAATGGGAAATTTTCCCAAGCACTGCTTCAGGGGCTTTCCAAAACTGGGAAATGATTGGTGTACTTTTCCCCATATTCCTCCCTTTTCTCTTGCCTTTTTCAATGAGAAAAGTTGAAAGGTTTTTGTTTGTTTTGCAAATTTTTTTTAAAAGAAGGGAGAAAGAAAGAGAAAGAATGAGGAACAGGAGGATGGCTGGCTGGAATATTGCTCATTGCTTCCATCCCTGCGCCATGAGCTCATCAGCAGGCGCCGTGTTCATGAGCTGGCCTGCGTGTCCGTCTCCTCCAGCCGGGTTAGCTCGGGAGGGGACAGTTTGCAGGGAAATGGGCCCGAGGAGGAGCAGAGCGGAATGAAGGCGTCTGCCAGCGCGAGCTCAGAGCACCCTCTGCTGTAGCCCTGCCCGCGGCTGAGCCGGCCGCATCCGCGCCTACATCCGCGCCTGCATCCACGCTCATCTCCCCTAGGACATCACCCTGCTGGCTCCAGACCCTGTCCCCAAGGCACCCAGCAGCTCCCCTGCACCTGCTTGAGAGCTCTTCTTTTGAAGGAAAGCCATTGCCATGATTTGCAGGCTTCAAAACACAAACCGTTTACTGCTCTCCTTGCTGCTTCGTGTTTCATTTGCTTTTCTTGCTGGTTAACCCTACCATCAGTGAATATATTTGCCTTATATAAAACATAAATGACAGCCAGCCATAGGCTCATGCTACGCCTCTATCCACTGGCTGGAACAGTGCCTATATAACCAGTATTTATTCTTTACGAAGACCTGTGTGCCCTACAATCAAATCAGTGCTCAAGTCCCTTTCCGATCAGCTAAGCAGCTTGACCTCTGCAAGCCTCGCGCCGTGCGACACGTCTTCCTGTCCTTGTATCGTGACGAGGGCCCTTTCCGGCATCCTTTCCAGCTTTCCCGCATCCTTTCCAAGGAGCACAGGCTCTATTCTGGTCCCATCTCACAGCGCTGCCTGCGGAGGGGCAGCCGCTCCGCTGCCCCGCGTCCCTGCTCTGCACGGAGGGACCGGCCGGGAACCCTCCAGGGCCTGACTTCATTTGACTTCCTTTGAGAAGGGAAGATGATTTCCCTTCAAAATAGCATTAAAGGACTTCATGTATTGCTTCGTGCGACGTGCACCCCTTGTTGAGCTTCAGGGAAATGATAATCCTCAATCCAGTAAGTGAAATTGCTTTGAACCCAAATAAATTAACATGACCTTGTTGAGCAAGTGTGTTCAAGACATCTGGCATGCAATGTCCCCCTTCATTTTGTTTAGAGAAAATCCTACCTAAGCATATGCTTCATGAAACATTACAGTAGTATTTTGGACTAGATGAGGGACTTCTTGTGCCTTTAAGATCTTGCTCGGTGATCATTACGAATGCTCTCTCCTTAAATAAGGAAACTTGCCCTGCAGTCACAGCCGCTGTCCACGTTATGCCCATTAATATGTTGTTGAACAGAGGTCACCTTTGCCTTTGAAAGGTTCTCAGGAATCCCTTTTCTTCAACCACTCAATTTCCTTGAAAAAAAATGAAGATATATTTACATTCAGAGATGTATTTACAACCACCGCTCACTCCGTTTCAAACTGTTAGTTCCTCAACACCCCAACCATAAAAAAAGCTATAAAAGCCACTACTGTGAGCAGACCTTGCAGTGTCCCACAAGCACTCAGAGCTGCTTATTTATGACCGAGACCATGGAAGAGCAGAGAGAATTGCACTTAGGCAGGTTCCATCTTCCATAAGAAGATGATATTAATTTATTGTGTAAATACAATTTAGGGTCACTCTTAAAAGCAGAGGCAATTACCCAGCGATGGAAGTACATGCTATTATATCCACTGAACGGACAGAATGATGTGTTCTCAGAATCAGATACAATCTATAGTTTCATGCCCAAGCCAGGCCTGGAGATCTTGGCAAGCAATAATTGCAATTGAAAGTAAAAGTAGTAAAAGTAATTGAAATATCAATATAGAGCTTCATATTATTTTACTGGCAGTCAAATCATTATTGCAGTGCACATCAAGTGAAGTGCCCAAGAGCTCTCGTTATGTGAGTGCACAGCCCAGTCGTGGAGTGTTTGGCCAGGCCACATGCACATGGCAGAAACTGTGGCCAAAACAGCCATGACTCTGCAGTGGTCACATCTGTAGTGACTGGAATTACTGCAGAAAAGACGTGCCGTCCTCTTCCATGAGCTACACCCTGGACCTCCTGCTTTCTCAGCCTCCACGGTGTCCGGCTTCAGGTCCAAACATGGACAATCGGGAGCATAGCCCAAACAGGATATTTTTTTGTCTACATAGGAAGCCATTTGGGTGGGTTTTTTTGCTGGAGTTTGTGTACAACCAGAGCAAAATCAAAGCTGTGAAGGAAAGCTTTGTTGGAGGGAGACGTGCAGCTGACTCCTGCCTCAAGACGCACACACTTGCCCACTGCCTCGCTGCAAACAGCAAGCACAGCAGAGCCTCCAACCTGCTCTGGTGATAAAGCACAGTAAACAGCCATGCAAGGAGCTAAAAGAAACATCCAAATGACCCTGAAATTGCTTCTGTTGCTCTGTGGTGCATTATGGCAGGTCGTGCTGAGTGGGATGGAAGAAGGGGTCAGTGCCCAGCTCACACACTGTACTTGGGTTCGTCCTCAGACCAAAGAGCCTCCACAGAGCCTTGATCCAGCCACATGGAGACATCTGGGCCCCCTCTGAGCTGGAAGATCAGGGCTTCCCTGGAGGCACCTGGAATTTCACTACAGCCTGACCTGAGCATCCAGCAAATTGGGAGCTAGAGAAATGCTTCAAATTTCACACTGGGTCTTTTGGGCACCACTGCTGTAGAAACACAGCATGGTACTAAAAAAGCTTCATTTCAGAAAGTTATACTTAAAATTTTTTTTGATAATATGTATTTTGTTGAAGAAGACTCCTTAACAGAGATAAGATTTGCCTATAAATATTATCATCACTTATTCTTTCTATTCTCAAGAAAGAGAACGTTGTATTGCCAAGCAAATATCTTATTAGACTTTGCACAAGCCAATTATGTGATGCTCTTCATCTTTCAACTTTCATAGCTTCTTAATTGCTGCGGGAATAACACAGTTGTTGTTAAATAGCTGTTTTTATACGATCCAGATACTGAAGCTGTTGCTGGGCATCAGTAATATTCACAATATATTTGTGCCATTCGTCAAATTTGTCTTTGCGGATTATGGTCGTGATTTCAGTATACTGTCCTGTTAGCAAAACAGATGGAGTTAAACTAAAATGGATGTGCAAAGTGCACACACCTACACTTAGCATCATACATATGTAGCTCACCAGTGCAGCTGTTTCCTCACTTCCTTCTCAGATAAAACAGAGGAGATTCCCAAGGTGTGCTGCCAGCCTGGAATTATGACTCTCCGGGCTCTAGGAATTATGGCTCTGCGGGCTCTAGAAATTCAGGAGTTCGCTAACAAGACCATGACATCTAAATAACAGCTACAGCATCATTTTAAAGGCTGAAGAGTCCTAATCTGTCTTCTGAATTTTGGCCCTGAGGCTTTGCATTTTCAGGCTCCTCTCTGGAATAGTGCGGACTGAATATTTACTTTTTTCCCTTCCTTTAATGAAAACCAAGAGCCTCATAAAAAACTGTAACTAATTAACCTTGAAGCACCCCACAGATAAGAGAAACAAGTCCTCTGGATATTAAATTGGTGGCTAAGAAACAAGGAAGGGGCACCAGCAGCTTTCTGATAGGACACATTGGTATGGAGGTCACTCATCCAACTCTCCAAGACGTGTGACTTTGAGAGGGCCTTAAAGAAGGACCGAGGAGGCCAAGCGCCCTTCAACCTCCACACACATCCCTCCTCAAACAGCCGAGGATCTCAAGTTCTCTGAAACAATCCCGTATTTGTACAGTTGGACTTCTCGTTGGAGTATTAAACATAGCTAAGAACCCCATCATTGTCAGAACAGCATTGCGCACAGGTAAACGTGACACAGTTTCCTGTCGCTTTTCTGGTTTGCTCATTTTTATAGACTAGAAGTAATCATTCCAACAGCCGGGGGATAGAAATTAATCCTAGACAATGAACGGTATTTTCTATACAAAAAAAAAAGCATTCACTTGGGAGATGGCAGTGAAGGAAGAACTGCAGCCTGGGTTTGGATTCTGCTCGGAGGATCAGGGTGCCTTTGAACATCTTCTGCACACCAGCAAGAAGAAACATTCTCAAGGCAACCTAGAGAGGCACCACAGGAATTACAAAAGACATTCAGCATCCTGGCGTATCAGCAAGGATAGGCTGGCAAGGAGTGTGATGAATTGCAGTAATTAAAGGAAGAAAAAGGCACCAAATTAGCTGTGAAAGAGCAGGGTTGGAAGAGAGTGTCTGGATGAGCCGATGCACCGCGTAGCACTCTGAGATGGAGCTGCCCTGCCAGCCCAGGGCACACAGGCAGGAGGAGCAGCTAATGGTCAAACTGTATGAAATATGGATTATTCTTCCACTTTCCTCTGCAGCTAAATCACGACTGTGATTTTTCCACTTCTTGCAGCATGTGGCTATTCCCACCTAACGAGCTCCCTGTACATATAAAATGTATAAACCATCTAAAACCGTTGATGCCTTTCTGTTCTTTCTCTTGGCAGGGCTGTAGATGTCGATTGAGGCTATGGGAGGTTTGGGGTCTGTTGGACCACACTGCAGAGACCTTGGTTGTGCGATGGAGTCCTGTCTTGCCCTGACCCTGCTCCTCCCCCTCAGCGCCCGTCCAGAAGCCCCAGGCAACCCCCGGAATGCCGTAGCCACGCTTTGTGGAAGCCCACACTCCAACAAAGGAGCTTTTAAAGTGCAAAAGAACTCCAATCTGGCTGAAATGCCCTCAAATAAACCCGGTCTCTCCCTGCCTACTGTACCGTGGCAGGACCAGCCCTTTTGTTCCCAACCTTTAGGGGCTTCCTCAGCTAACAAAGCCCCACGCAGGCCCTTTCTCTCCAGCACAGCCTGGGTTGGCAGGTTTCCCCGCTCTACTCAGAGCTCCTCAACCCTCTTACACTGCAGGTTCCCTCTGTGCTGTTCTCCCCGTCTCCTGCTGCACGTGGGAGCATCTCCTGGCCCAGCACCTCATCTGGCAGTGGAGCCTCCATCTCTCTGGTGGGTTTTACCTTACCAAAAGTCAGTGTCTGGAGCACAACAGTTGGACAGACCTCCTGGCTCCTGCTACGAGATACCTAGAGATCGGTAAAACAAACTATTCCAGCTCTGCTGCTGTCTCGCATGGCCTGACCGAGGCCAACCCTACCCATTCCATACCTGCATTTCTCTTTCATGTATTTTTTCAGGCCTGTCTCTTAATGAACTCTAGGGCCAGCGGGAAACACTCCCACCACAGTGTGTGACACCCCTAGACTCAGGGCTCCGTGGGCTCTTAATAATCATGATTTGCATCCTGAGCTGTTTCTTAGTATTTTGCTGATTGTTTTTCATGAAGGAGAAGGTATAGGGAAATAAAATCAGTCTGAAGCAAGACTGAAGCAGAACTCTGTTGCCTGAGGCTGTGAGGACCCAAGGTTTGCAGAGCAAGCACAGCTCACAGCACCCAGTGCTCCTTAATTGTCTTATTTGCACTTTTCCATCAACTAAAGTCAATCTCTCCCATATACCTATTAACTGGAGTTTGTTTGAGTGTGGCAATGAGCACGGAGAACCTTTCCCTTAATTAATCAACAAAGTGACCAAAAAACATAAGGAAAGTTGTCATAAATATTAATAGATTATTTTTATGAATGAAAAAATAAAGTTAGTTTTTAAGAATCTCAAATCCAAGGAATCTTATCCGCTGTTGCAGGGATCCCATAAGTTGTTCAGGCAAGAGAATATGAGTTTCCACATAGATGAAGGAGATGCTGCAAGGGGAGCAGAAAAAACACCTATTTTGCCTCCAAGTTCTCCAGATCCCAGGTAAACTCTGTGGCCCACCAAACCCAGCTGCTCTCAGCTAAAGAAAAATTACAAGTCGCAAAGCAGAGGTTCCTAAATAGGAGTTTAATTTAGATTGATTAAGATAGCTATGGCACATCAATTTATTTAAATATAAATGGATTATTTGGAATGTGTCCATTGAACAAATTAACAGCTCCTGAATGCAATATAGATACATGGCTAATTATAAAGTCAAGCAGTCATTACTAATATTTCTAATGATCAATCTGTATTCAAACAACCTCAAATCATCAGTTTATTCAAGCTCCAGCAGCGGTGGTAACTGGGAGGCAGGGTGGTCTGTGCAGAAAGCAATCAGTGGTTTTGCATGATGCTCAAATGAGAGGTAGAGGAACAGGATTTTGTAAATTTTACAACAAAATTGAGAGCTGACGGTCCAATAGAGACTGGAGCTACTAGTTTTGATTTTTTTTGTTGGCCAAGATAACAAAAGCTACATGGGGATGCCACAGCACACCTACAGCACTTGGGATAAAGGAGGCACCGTGATGCAGTCCCGAAGCAATGGAGGGGCAGTGGGACAACAGTCTCTGTGTGCAGATGAGCCCTACACCGTTAGATACACTCGAAAGCAATGGATCTTCATGGAAAACCAGATCAGTTACAGCTTCTGTCTATACGGCAGGTGAAGGGGCAGCAATAATTTAATACACTGCAGTTACAGCCCTGTGCAGCTGCAGTATCTTGTTGCAGGGTCACTGTCAGAAGGAAGGTGAACACGCGCTTCTGAAGATGCAGTGTCCTGCGACAAATTCGGAAAAACTAGGTTTATCAAATAACAGCACACGTCAAGGCACGTGGTGAGGACTGCTTTCCCCTCCAAGCAGATAACAGGCATTTTCTTGAGACTGCTGCTCCAGGAGGGCACACAGTGGGTCTTGGAGTGGGGTAAAACATTCCCACTGGACTCTCCTCTCCTCTCCTCTCCTCTCCTCTCGGCTCC
>JAWLRI010000449.1:2166185-2206595 GCA_034781795.1 Crypturellus tataupa
TCTCTTCTCTTCTCTTCTCTTCTCTTCTCTTCTCTTCTCTTCTATTCTCTTCTCTTCTCTTCTCTTCTCTTCTCTTCCTTTCTCTCTCTCTCTCTCTCTTTTCAGCAGAATCTGATGATTTGGCCATATTGATAGATTTTGTGTGAACACACTGGTTTCAACACACTGCCTTCATCTGGGAGCGAGCAAATCATTTTACTTCCATATGGTTGAAACGTGTCCTCCTGGCTCTGGCTCCATTTTACATATTTATGTACAAATAGCAATTTCTGTAGTGGTTTTGTATGCATAACAGTCATTTTTTATGCTTCATTTTTATAATGTAGAATATTTTGACCAGATTTGGGACCAGACAAAAGTTTTGGATCTCCAAACACATCTTACTGTACAAACAGCCATCTGGGATATGGAAGAGCAAACACAGTACAGATTAAAAGCAAGGAAAGGCTTTTTATTTTATTTTTTTTCTGCTGGCAAATCTGTCTGTCTTCTTTACCTAGAAGGAGCTGAATACAACATAATGAAAAAGAAACATTTTTTCCCCATGTAGCTAAGGGGGTTTATTATGGTTCTCTGCAAGCATCACTAGATTTTTGATCTAGTGATTCGTGAATCCTAGCTGCTTTGCAATGAAAAGCTCTCCCTAAAAATTTCCAGCACTTCCAGTCTTATTCCAAATCAAGAATTGGCATTTCCCCCACTCCAATTAATGGCGACGATTTTTCGTCATCTCCAGTAGCAGAAACACAGCAATTGGCCCAGAAGCAGAACGGACCCAGCTTCTGCCATGACCTGCTGGGCAGTCATCATTCCCCACAGAATATAGGAAAAATAAAGCGAAAAACACACTAGCCTTAATATATATAAATATATATATATATTTTTTCCCAGTGCAAAACAAATGCCCTAAATCACCTGCTTATCTTTCACTAGGCATTTGCAAATAAACCCACCGTTAGCTTTCGAGCCGTCAGAAATTTTCCACCAGAAAACACTGCTTAGATGCAATATGCTCTGTGGGAATGTATTGATTCTGTCTGACCTTGGGGTATAAACGGTGTCTGGGTTTTACATGTCCTTGTGTCCTTCCTCCTGGTCTTACCATGGTCTCGTCCTCAAGCTACAGCGGTGGCCGGGACAGGCTGGTGCTTCCTGGCATTCCCAGTGCTTGTGTTCCCTCCAAAAGACGGTTTCTCTCGGCTTTGTTCAACCAGGACAAGGGGGAAGGAAGCCTCGGCCGGACCCGCAGTGTCTCCTTCTGCCCTTTAATCTCCAGCCAATGTAGACCATGTCAAATAGTCACCCAAATCTAGGCAGACAAGAGCATTACTCAAAGAAATGGTTTATGGCAATTGGTTGACGTTTTTCTCATTGAGAAACTTGGTCCCCACAAAAAGAAAGGAATACATAAATAAATATATATATATATTTCTTCTATTCTGGGACACAGGCACATCCTACGGCTCGACCGGATGCCGCAGTAACAACACAACTCTCAAACAAAGTGTATTTTGGTCCTTAAAAAAATACACTCAGCACTCAGAAAGAAAAAAAGAAAACACTTCAAAGCGTCGAGCCCGGTTACCAAATCCCCCGTGTTAACACTTGGCCGGGGTGCGTGTGCGCTCCGGGCAGCACGAGGAGATGCAATCGCTGCCGTCACCCCTATAAACATCCTCTATTCTGTTGCTTGCGGTTGTGGGCAAAGGGGCTGACGGGCCGCGTGGACTCCCCCAGCCCTGGTTTCCTATCGCCTGGTGCTGCGTACGGCAATGGGATCCCTAGCGCTAAGCAACCTCCTTCCCTCTCTTCAGCTTTTGGCCAGGCAGGAGGCCGGTTTGCAGCGGTGCTGGCGCTCCAGCCCCGGCTCACGTCCCTCTTCCTGCCCGGGGACTTTGTGATGGAGACGAATGGATGCAGAGGGTCTGCGGAGAGCGGAGCGGAGACGCCGTTATCTGGCATTAAGTTAAAAAGCCAAAGGCGACAGGGCTGCAGGAGATGGCACGAGCAGCTCGGGGCATCCCAAGTGCATGGTAGCTCCTCAGAGAGCATCGTTCAGTGGATTTGGTGTGCGGAGCCCGCAGCTCCAGAGGAGCGTTCAGAAAGGAGCCGCATCATGAATTGATAAGGTGTCAAAAAGCTCTGACGCTGCCTCCAGAAGCAGCATAAAGTCTCGTATTTGTGCTCAGTCCCATTATGTTCCGGCAAAGCCCCGTGGTTGCTGCCCCCAGGCAAGGATTGTGCCCAGAAATGCTGCATTCCCACTCCAAGGACACTTGGGACAGCACCTGATCCCACCATTCCCAAGGCTGGGGGTCAGATTGGCCTCAGTGGCCACCAGAACCTCCCACTGGTTGTGGTCCTGCTTGTCCAAGCTTTGTAGCGTCTCCATCCTGCCGTGGCCACGGCAAAGCTCAGCTTTCCTTGCGTGAGGAATGGTTTGCGGATAGGGTCATTCCTCTGGATTAAGGAATCTTTTGCTGCTTGTCCTGCCACACCATCCCTACCCAGTTATCTGCACCCGCACTGGAGCTTACACGGATACGTCGCTGCACGGCTGATGTTTTATTGGCACGTGAGTGGAATCATTAAGCGCAATGCCAAATCAGCTCTCCTTTATGTGGTCATTATATCACTAAACTAAAAAAAAGGGGAAAAAAACAACAACAAAAAAAGAAAATTTCTTTGCCATATTTATTTAAAGTAATTTACCCCCTGGTAGGAGCATGGCTCTCAGATGAGGCAGCTCTCACCTAAACCACAGGCAGAGCCTCCCTGGTATCTGCTTGGATTTTTCCTTGCTGCTCCTCGTATCTGGGGCCTTCCTGGATCGCCCCTGCCATGTGTTCTGCATCAGAAAGATGAAGAGGTCTCTGGGGAGCTTGAAAAGAAAATTTTCCATAGGTGGAAATGTAGAATCTCGGAAACGTGGTACGAGGTCTCCCTTGCGGTAATGCAGGACACTCATCTCAGAAGGCATCTTCTCCAGGCAGCACTCCTGGAAGTGATCTTGAATCTGCATAAGCTGCCTGTTTATTCAAGATACAAAGTTCTTCAAAATAGGCTAATTACTTTTCTTTAATTACACACTTTCCTATTAAATGCCAGTAATAAAAGGGAACGTCTGCCCTGGAGATAAGATTATGTTACCTTCATAACTCGGCTTTTTGGGACAGCAGATAAATGTCCCAGCCATTTTAAAATATGAATTTGTCGTTTACGAGCGCAATAAATAATGCAAACAGGACGCGTGCTTACACTGACATTATCACCAACTCGTTGCTTAAAGGCACCCTGGGCACCAATATGTGACACCGCAAACCCAGAGCCACTGATGAGTTAGTGCCCATCACAACCCTGTGTGACACGGGGGACAGAGCAGCGTCTTGTGGCTGCAGCTCAATCCCTGCAGCCAGGGATGCGGGAAAGCGAGGGAAAGGCTGCGTCCTCCCGGGAGGGGATGCGCAAAGAAGCCTTAACAAGAACGCCCCACGGGGGATTTCCTACCCTGCAAGCATTTAAACTGCTAATTAATTCCTATTAAAGCAAGGTCTTTTGTGTACGTAAAGGAATGGTGCCACGGGCTTGGAGCCTGCAGCGGGATCTCCCAGGGCTTTGCACCGGCTGGGACGGGGGCAAGCGCCAATGAGCCCGTCAGCGGCCTCCAACCCGGGACTGGAGCGCCCTGCTTGTGCCCGTGGCCTATGGGACCCGATACAAACAGCAGAAAAACGGGTAGCACAGAGGAAACCTGCCGCCAGCCACAGATAAATGTGTGTCTGTGTCAGATGTGTCCGCGTGTCTCTGCTCAACCTTGGGGTGTGCAGGATGCATGGTTCAGAATGAAGCAGCTCTGTGCACAACCACTGCTTGAAAGCCAGGTGTCCTTGGCAAAAGGAAAGAAGTTAGAGACACGCTCACGGGCTCAGAAAATTCATAAAAACCGGAGGGTGTCCAAGGCGGGTGACACAGGAGGGTGCTTGGAAATCCGTGGGTGTCGCGCTGATTGAGCGAGGGTTGTTTTGTCCCCAACCCTCCTCTCGGACCCCTCCACGGACCCCTGCCCCATCCTGCTGCCCCTTCCCACTGCCAGCTTGTCCCTGCCATTTCCCTCGCAGACCCCAGCCCAAATCAGGCTAAATCCACGCTCCCCGCAGCGCTCCGGTGCTCCGAGCTGCCCTTCGGTGCCTCAGCCCAACGTAATGCTGCCCTCTTGTGCCTCCTCGCATGAGGGCCCCCGGCGCTGCCAGGACTTTATTTGTGTTTTAATTGGAGGAAGGGGCATCCTGCCAAGGAGCAGCCGCATCCGCGGGGTTTTATCCCCGGAGGTTGGGTTGTCCCCATGTCTTACAGCGCTTGGCGCATGGGAGGCCTCCTGCCCGGGTTGATGGAATTAGAAAGACGGGCAAGAATGGTTGTGTCCAACTGAAAATATGGAGCGGGAATCAGTAAAATCACCACCTTTCAAGGGAGAGGAACAAAGGAAAAGAAAACGAATGGGAAACGGCACTATTAAGAAACGCTTTGCCTCACACAGGATGTGTAAAGCCTTCTTTAAGCAGTGGTTAATGTGAATTATGGTCAGGGATCAGCGGGTAATTAATGCCCTGCTAAAATTTAGTTCCTTTGGAGTCACATATCCCATCCAGAAAAAAAAAAATTGATCCATCATGATTAATGTTTTACCTAGAAATAATCGCAGCCAGCACAGTAATCACGGGCCAAAGCATGGTAGGGACTGGAGGTTTTTCTTCCATGCAGTCTCCAATGAAACCTGAGGATTAAATATGCCCTTGCGGTTTGCAAGGCACTTGCACCATCTCACGCTCTGCTGTCCCCGTCGTGGTGTTTTGTTTAGAGGGCAGCACCCTGCCCTGTTAGGACACAGCTCGAATGGCTGCGCAAATCATCTCCTTCTTCTGCAAAGGTCTGATTTCATTTCACCATTTATCACCGCTGCCTTGGACAGCGCTTATTACCTGATGGAGATGAGCATTTAAAAGACTTATTTTTAAAAAATCAGTGAATACAGTGCCGTGAGCATCAGATCCAAGCAGAAATTCTTTCAGAGGTTACTGGAGGAAAAAAGAATGCTACTCATCAAGAAGAAAGGACAACTGATAACAACGCAAGAAAAAAGTGCCATTTCTGGCATATTACTGATTGTAACTGTCTTGGGTATCGCTGTTTAATAGATTAGTCGGCTAGACCGCAGAAGATAGGAGGGCAGAAAAAATACGTATAGAAAATAGGTGTCGAGATAACTGACGTGAACACCCAGCGCCATTTCGTAAATGTTTTTTGGAACAGTCCGTCCCCATCATAGGCGGGTATTTACCTCTATCTGTTTTAATGCCACGTCCTCCGGTGTGCTGAAGTACCTGCTTAACTGCCAGGCAGAGCAAAGGTCCCAATGGGACGTGTTTAAACACTTTCTTGTTTGAACCCTTCATCCCTGGGTCCTTTGCAGGGGACAAACAGTCATTCAGAAAGGGAAAGGGCTGCAAGAACACTTCAATTAATGGCAAATGAAGAGCGTAATCGCTGAAGCTGGGAGCTCCCCCAGCTTGCACCCCCTAGAACAAGCTCAGACCCGTTTGCTACAATATAGAGCACAAAAGAGGAAAAACAACCTCTCAAGGAGGCTCAAAACCCAACAGCTCTTCATGGCCATCTAGATACGAGACCTGCAGCCAAGAGGAGCTGCCATCAGGGACATCCTGTGAGAAGGGACGAGAAGGGTCATCAGCACCCGCTCCTGCCCAGGGTTTTGCAGTGGGCTTGGAGGACAGCATTTGGCATCACCCAAATCAAGCATTAAAAGTGTTGAGGTGAGGGAGAGAGGTGGCTGCAGACCTGGGAAGCTCTTCAGACTTTATTAAAATGCACTAAGTGCTTTGCTGCCAATTACCTGGCACTGTCACTGACTCAGGCGGGAGCCGCGATGTCAGAAATTCCTGCTATCATTTTTCTAAATAAAAACCTAGATAAGAGAAGATGACACAAGCATTTTGACCAGGAAACTTGACATTTCAGAGCTGGCATCTCCTGCTAAGTATTCATAATAAAACTTCCTAAGAGAAAAACAGACAAATTACGCTGTGAAGCTTTTACCAGGCAGAGTTTATGGTGTCCTTATGTGAACTGATTTATAACTTCTGCCTCTTCTCTCTCCACCAGCCCAAAGCAGATAGCCCTTCCAGAGCTACCAGAACTCGTACCATACCACAGAGATTGATTCTTCTGATAAACCAGTTAAAAAATGGATGGTATTGGATCAGAATAGAGTAGAGAGTGACCTACCTGGCTGAGCTTTAGTCCCAGGGAAGCTGATGACATTTTGGAGGACTGCTGAAGCCCTGACTAATGCCATATTTTCCTTTCCAACTGAGGGTATCTTGACATCACAGGCTGTATGGAGCAGGGTTGCAGATCCTTACCTGCTAAGGGTTTTCCAACAGCAATGTCCTGGAATGCTTCTTTTCCTGCTGCTGTCTCCAGTCAGCAATAACTCTACGAGCTGGTTGCAGATGCTGAACTTGCCACCATAATAGCAGCATTCATCAGCTCGGGACTGGAGTCTGCAGTGTATTTTTTCCTGGGGCTATACCTTAAGGCAGCCTGGAAATGGAAGGCAAAGAGGATACCTACTTATTAAGTACGATGGGTTTTTTACTCAATGAAGTTAAAAATGAAAAAATCCATCAGCAATCCAACTAGAGTTTGACTTTTTACACCAAGTTTTTCACAAGGGCCCAGCCTACATTGAGGATTGGACGGTGCTACACACATTCAGAAGACTGAATTGGACTGTGCTATACATGGTCAGAAGAAACAGTAAGAATTATTATTGTTGGCCAGAGTTAATTTAGTCTGAAAATTAGAAATGTTTTTATAATCATGGGCTGGCCAAAATTCTGATTCAGCTTTGCAAGAGGCTGATGCATTAGAATAAAAATTGATCCATTTTTTTAAGGGGATTTTGTGGTGTGCTTCTTTAAGGCTACAGGGAGCTGGATTTGCTGATTCTTACTAGTGCGGTGCTTTAAGAAATTGTTGAAATTTCTGTGTTCAGCTAATGGTGAAGAAATACTCATTAATCACCAGTCCTTGCAAATGTTCCCGCACGGTTCTAGCTTCCAAGGTCTCAGCTCTTCATCATGAAGCTTGTGGAGCTGCTCAGGAGGACCCCATTCCTCTGCAGGTGATGGAGGTGTCCCTGGAGCACATGGAAACTAAGTTATCCCTGGGAAGGGTCTGTTCATCACAGCCACCATGAACTGCCCCTCATCCTGGAGGCGACGGCATCTGCCAACCTGGATCCATCTCCAGGGGCACGTCGGATCTTCCCCTCCATATTCTGGAAGAACAAAGGTAACAAAATAAATATGACACCGAATTGCTCTTCTTAGAAGCCAGAAAAACAATACGGAGAAAGGAGGTAACTCCTTACAGCCAGACTCTGTCAAGCGTAGCGAGGGATAACAAGAAAAAAGAAATCCATCCAAAGAGCCTTGATAGGTAAGAAGAAAGATTTTCACACATACAAAATCCACCCTGGCTGAGCTCGTGAAATTTTAAAGCGTTACTATGTGACAACAGAAATAGCTATATGTTGGCAGACCTTTTTTTTTTCCTTTCAAATGTGTTAAAGGGTCATTAATCATTTCCTAGTGTGCCAACCGTCAAACCTACTTGATATCTTCATTTACTTATAATGCTTACACCAGCTTCTCGGCTCTCTTAATTTCCTTGGAAACAGCTGTTTTGCCTGTTAAGGAAAACAATGTAATATATATATTTAAAAAAAAAAAAAAAGACAAAGTGGAAATATAATAAAGGCAAGCAAAAAAACTTGAAGGTTCTCAGTAAACACAGACCTCTATTACATATGTGCAATCAATAAGGTCGCTCGTGTAGTAACTCACAACAAAATACAGTTGACAATGTGTTATTTTCCTGCTGGAGAATATAATGTGAGGCTGAGCATGCTAATGACTTTTGGAAATGGGCAATGACAAAGATTGATTAATACCAGTTGACAGCCTGTTCCATAGCTCCGAAGCAGCAAAGCAATGATTGATTTGCCAAAATGTGGGGCACGGGCTTTAGAGTATAGAAAGGCTACAACTGAGCTCAAGCTAATTTTAAAGCTATGATTTGAGGGCCAAACATTTGAGAGTACTTAAATGCTTGAAGGAAAAGGCAAAAGTGTAGCAATATTTTCAAAAAGCACTTAATTCTAATATCTTTTTGAAGATCTAAGTGCCTTTGCAAATCTGAACTAGTAAAATTGAATATTGAGTCTACAGGTAAAAAGAGCATATAAAAGGCAGAAACAAAAAGAAAGCAGTGAGGAAAGAAAAGTTAGAGCAACTGTTTGCCAAAAACCAGAAAGAGATGCCAGCATCTCAGGGCTCCAAGAATAAAAATCTCCCTTAAGGTCAGTTAGTCCCTTTCCATGAAGGTGAAGGAGCAGGTGAAGGGCACAGGTCTGCTCTGCCCTGACAGACTCTTGCAGCCTTGGTTTCCTCTTCCACTAAGGAATTTGGCTTTTTACTAAACACAGCCCAGCCCAAATGCCTCAAGCCTTGGAAAAGCCAGACCAATAAGCTCATATCTGCACTCGTGCTCCAGTCCTAATGATTCTATCTAACACAGCGCTCAAGAGAAGGAGAGAAGGATGGAGAATTTCATGACAAGTGTCCACGATTCTTCATTAGGGGGGTGATCATGTGTGAAGAGCTGAGCTAGCCTGCTTAAACCAGGCCAAATTGCATTCGGCACCATGTCAGCTAATTGCAATTAAGCCCCGCTGCTAATCAAAGCAGAGCCTGACCCCCTCCTTTGCAGGGTACCGCAGCGGCTCGGTTGTGTCTCCCCACACGACAGGCTGCGATCTGCACAGCGCAGACCCCATTAGGAAACGAAGGCGTGAGATCAGCAACAACAGCAAAAACACAAGCATTTTCACAGAACACCAAATCTGTGAAAAAGCGGACAAGGATTTGACTAGGAGTGCTTGGGGGTTTCCCAGGCTTCCTTCCAAATGCATCTCTTAAATACAAACGATGCCACATTATTTTTTCATAGCAAAGGTCAAGGAGGATCTAGCAATCTTCAGAACTGAGGACAAGATGGGAACCTCCCCTTCCACTGCTTAGGCCTTTCAGACCGAAATTTGGGTCTTTATGAGGTTTCTGAGTGATTTGAATTTATCAGGATGCAAGAGAACAATGTAAAACCAGGGCCAAATCCTCAAATCAGCTCAGCCGAGGGATGCGGGAAGGGACTATTTCCCTCAGCTAACTCTTGACATGCTGAGTTGGTCATGGAAACCCACGAAGAACGTCCTACAAAGCGTGGTGCCCACAGCAGCAGGTCAGCAGCCCTGGAGGGAAGGAGGGAGGAAGATCTTTCCTCCTGGACACAGACTGTGGGTCTAACTTTCTTAGGAAAGGACACCAGGACCAAACCACAAGAAATGATCCCTGGCTCACATCTCCAAAGCTTTTTCCGGGCTCCCTTTAAGATTACACCCCAGGGAGGCACTGCACATTTCCAGGCTCAGTGCTCACTCATTCTCCTGCAATGTGCACGTACCCCACTTAACAAAAGAGTAGCTACCCAAGCTGCGGGCTTTCAAAACCCTGAGAAAGATCCATTTTGCCTTGTTTTTGAGGGACAGGAGCAGATGGTCACTGTCTTTTACAGCTATCTAATACGAAAGGTGGTGGTTAAATGCATTAGTCTTGACAAGGTTCAGCTCAGATCACAATAACATCGCACCAAGCGGAGCCTTCTTGAAGAGAGAGCCCCAACCATAAAAACATTTATTACTGAAATCATGCTTTTCGGGACTCTGTGAGCCATCTCCAAAGTGAACATTCCCTTAGAAATCAATAAAATCGATTTTGTTTATGCTGGACGCTTTTTGTGTGGCTGCATCACAGATGCTAATTGACAGGTCAAAAAAACCTACGTGGAGTTTGGCAGAGTACACCTTAAAAGTTGATAACTACGGGACAAAGTTAAATCATTAGGGATGTCACTCTAACATTTAATGCCAGAAATAATCACAAACAACTTGTAATACTGGAGTTCAGAAAGAAACACTGCATCATGGAGAGCACTTATACCCCGTGCCATGAAGCTCTTCAAGGCTCAGTTTCCGTGCTCTGAAATGAAAGGATGAGAAAGGTCAGGGAGAACATAATTAAGTTGTTTTCCTAGACTTGGTGCAGATTTTAGTACTTCAAAAGAACTTTTGCTTTTATTCCTATTCCCTTTAGAAGGAATATTAGTATATTTTTGCTAAAGGTGCTGACTAAATGATGACGGTTGTTTGTTTAGTTACAAGCAACACACAAAAACAAATAGGGCTGTGACAGAAGTCAAGTTTGTGAGGTCTCACCACCACAAGTAGCATAGTTACATGGCAGCAGCTATGGATTAACCATTTATCAAGCTTTCTGGTTTGCTGATGTATATTAAATGACACGCGCTAAGGTTTTTGAGGTACCTAGATCACTTTTGTTGTAGGACATTGAGAGCGATTCCTTCAAGAGAGAGCTGGGCCCGCTCCGGTGGAGAACGATGTCATTCTGAGCAATGAGGAAAGACAGCTACTCTTTAAAAATAGACATGTTTCTGTGGAGCAGCTTGGCATGCGGGCTCACATATTTGTGTGTATAAATAGTCGCTGCCTAAGCTTGTCTTGGGCTCTGCTGTCTCATGTACATTTCTATGAAGTGGCTCTCAAGCCAGGAGAACATGAGGGCTGAGGAGAAAGGGGCGGCATTTCCTGGGAGCTGCTAGGAGCACGACAGAGGATATGTCCAAAGAAAACCCATAAGGTCGGGGAGGGGAATCGGCATCATGTTGGGATCAGAAACCTCTGGACAAGGGGTAGAGGAAGGAGGGCATGGACAGGGCAGGGTTCTACTTGCTGCCTCTCTGCTCTGTTTTCCAGGAGGTATCCCAGGATACCAGGATACCAGGAGCATCCCACCCAGGAGTATACAGTGCCCCATGCAGCCAGCAACCATTCAAGTCACTCATCCCTCACTTTAAAGCAAAAAATACTCAAGTTTAGGATACCAGAAGCAGCTTTAAATGCAGATCTAGGAGTCCAAAAGCCTCAGAAAACACATTCAAAAGAAACTTGAAGCCATTTGAATTTTATGCCGCGGATTCAAAGCTTTTCATGATTTCCTGAGATTGTGCTCGTGATTTTTTGCAAAGCAGAGCCAGCAATCTAGGGGTTTGTTTGCGCTCATTTCCTGGCTTTAGGGAAAGCTTAAAGACACTCTGTGATGGCAGCTCTCTAACAGGGGACCATCCAGGGCTGGTGGGGCTAAGCAGCTGCGCCGCCCCCGTTCCCCCACCAGCTTCCACCTGGCTGCGTAATTATCCTGCATCCTCCCGCTCCGAGGATGACGTTATTCCCCAGCCGCATAACAAGGTAAAATCAAGTTTCCTCACAAATCCCATTATCTCCTCCGAGATCCTCTCAGAATGCAAATCAACAAGTTCGGCGGAGACGGGAGCCCGGGAGCAACCCGCAGCCTCGATTCAAATGAGCTCCGGGCTGCGGCGCGAGACGATCCGGATGGCTGAGGATTACCTGGGGCTCTGCAGCTCGCCAGCCCTTGTTCCCCACATCAAAGGGGTTTGATGGGCAGTTAATTAAAAGATAAACTAGCCAGCCGTGAAACAGCAGACGAACCTTTCAAGTAGACAACTCAAGTTGCAATTAAAGAATGGCTGTAATTGCGAGACTTTCAGACTTCACCTGCAATATGCACTGTCATTAAGGAATAAATTGACTGGTGAGAATTGCGGTCACTGCTCCTTTGAAAGCTCTCTGTTACCTCGCAAGCTGGTCCAGGTGGTACCTGGATGCTCTCCAAGAGCTCATATGTGGTCAGGGACGCCCTAGTTCTCCCATATCCCAGATGATTCCCAAGTGAAATCCAGGGCAATTCCCTGATGAAATCGTAGCTGTTCTCTTCCTGCTCCAGGAGAGCAGGAGAGGAGTGAGGGCTGCTCCCCAAGGAGGCCATCAGCACAGTTACCATCAACACACTTTCCTGACGGGGCATTACCATTCTGCGTAGCCTGAGGAAGAGCAGCCAAGGAGAAACCCTCATTTAAACGATGCATGCACGAACACCACGAGTGCTGCTAAAAACGTGCTGTGAAGCACACCGAGAAAGTAACTTCGGCATTATCCGTGCTGGGTTTTCTTTTCCCAGCGCGGTGCATTCGCCGTGCCTCGCCGCGGGATGCTGCTGAGACGAGGTACTAGCAGGGTAGCGAGGCCAGCTCGCGTGTCGCCCACGCCGCACACACCGCTCGCTGGTTTATCTCATGGGGAAGAAAGCTGGGGCCTCGTTCTGGCTCGTATCTCACAACCTGACAACACGCTCTCCACTATTGACACCCGGCAGAAACAGGCTTTTCTTGAACGGAGCCACGAGTCGTACGGCGAGAGGCAGCGTCGCCTGCGAGAACAGCTGACGACGCAGAGCGCCTCTCGGTTACATGCGCCCCGGGGGCTACTGCCGCGGCGAGGGAGGTTTCTCATCCAAAACAGCCCGTTTGCACCCATGTTTGTGAACGACACCAAAGCCAGCCCGCTGCCGTCTCCCTCATGCACGCACGTGGTGCCCCAGAGCCCGGGAAATCGAGGTACAAAACCCACAGGACCCAGCACAACGCCGGGCACTGGCACCCCGTGCCCCTCACTGACGTGCTGAGTCCTCCTTGCAGCAAGCGCTGGCCGCCCTAATGGCATTTTTGGCATTTTTGGTGCTTAGCTGTACTCTCCTCCAGAGAGTACACTCACTCCATCCCTGTGTGTATTTACAGCCTGCTCGGAGCATGATTTACACTAAAACCCAGTGTTAACACAGCGAAGCCTATCGCATGGAAAAGTCCAAAGCCATAAAACATTCACAACATAACAAAAATGGTTTCCTAAATCTCTGGCTGATTTCAAGATAGATAAGAGGGGTTTTTTTTCCCCTCACGTTGCCCTCTGGACCTGTTTGTTGCTCCTGTGCTCCGGCTGAGCAGCTTTATTGCAATCTTGGAGGAATGAGTCACTATCCAGCCTTGATAAGAGCAGTCGAACCACTCTCTAAGCATGTAAAATTCAGGTCCTTTTAGACACAGGATACTCTTTGCATATTTATTTCAGCAATGAAACATTTTTTTAAAAAATCATTTTAAAAGCTAAGATACTAAAATGTCTGGATGTTGACAATCTCTTTGATAAGTTAATTTTCCACTTAAAACCAATAAAATATTGGTCAAAGTGCCACAGGGCTTGAATTTACCCTGGGTAATTCCTTTGCCGTAAGACATTTAAATTAAATCAGTTAAACTCCAACTGTGCTCAGTCTTTGGGATGTCAGTATTAACACGCCATGCTAATTGAAGCAGCAGTAAAGAGTATCTTGAATTTAAGCCGACAAAAGACATACCCCTTTAGCCCTAGCCAACAAGCAATACATTCACCCTGAGAATTTTACTCTGAAAAATAATACTGGTTGATGAGAATTGGCTACACATCAAAACAGCCCAAGGGGAAGACGGAGCAGCGATTTGTGGAGGGCACAAGGGTGTCCTGCTCTCACCGGGACCAAAGGCTCCTCCATCTGCTGCTGAGATGCTCCTCCTTCGAGGTGCTGCTTCCCTACCTGAGTAACCACCTTGTAGACCCAAGGACTCCAGGGCTGTGACTGCATCCACGTGCACATGGGCTCAGGAGAAGATGAGGACCGGGCTGCAGGAAGAAGAGCTGCTTTCTGAATCCTCTCGTATTTACTAGGAGGAGCCTTGTCTCCCCTTCCGGGAACATGAGGGAAACGTAGCAAGCCACCAGGCATCAGTCTTGAGCGTGGTACTTGCTGTGAATCCAGCCCACGCAGCTCAGGTTTAAAGCCCATCTGGATCAGAGGGGAACATTTTCTGTTGAGAGGAGAGAAAGATTAAAGACAATATCCAAAATACCATGCAGGGAAGATACATCTGCTTTGGGCAGGTACTCGATTCGGAAGGAACTTTAATGGAAGCTGCAAGATTTGCTTGACGTTTGCCTTCAAACCAGTTGTGTCATTTTAAATATTGGCAGCTATTTAAAAAGCAAGCACTCCCTGGTGGTAGAATACATGCAGCCCTGTGAGGCTGCTTTATCTCCACGCTGCTAGTGTCGCACAGAACGGGCTTAATTATGCTAGAACTGTTAAAGAAGTAGCCAGCAAGTCTGCTATCTGCGAGTGTTACATCTGCATTAACATACTTTATTCCTTGGAAAACTTCAACCATTTCTTTTCCTACAGGGAATGACACACATGCCCTTTTCTTCCAAGCTCAATACAATGTCATCATCCCAAAGGATGACCAGGCAAGAGAGAAATTGGGCAGAGTCCAATTTTGCTTGGTTCAATTTGAACCAAATCAGCCGCAGGTGTTCTTCCTCTCTGAAAATTCCCCTTGAATTTTGCAAAATACTTCCTGGGCAATCATGCTATGAACAAACCTAGCACAGCAGGGAGGATCTCTACCCATTAACTATCAGCAAGCACAGGTCGAGGTTTCATAACGTTGTTAGCATTTCCAGCACTAGTGACACAAAAATATAATTGATTTTTCCTTACTTTGTAGCATGTAATTGAGGGTCAAATTTGGCATAGATGATAGATACTAAAGAAGACATCGTAATAACCACAAAAATACGTGAAAATGGCATCATCCCCCTTAACATGCAGCAAGTTAATCACAGGAGCAAGCTTATGAACTGCTTTAAAGAGGGTTATTTTTATAAGCATCCCAGTACCAGCAAACTCATTTATTTTTAGCTTTTGAGTAGGATGAAAGGTGATCAGATCTGAATAGGAACCAGGAGTTTTCAGTCCATTTAGAGACCTAAAGCCCCGGAGCCTGCTTGCGCAGCAGTCGTTAGCAGAGCTGCACGTAATAAGTCGTTCCCTCTGTGTTTATGCAAGTAGGGTTGGTTGATTACTCACCACCGGCATGATTGCCAACCCTGCAAACGTTTTTCAATGGACAAATCCCTAAAGCAGCCAGGGGCTGAGGCCAAGCAGCACTCTGCTGATGGAAGGGTGCATAAACGGGGCAGCAATTTTTAGGTTGCTTAGATAAACACTGAACCGCGTCGCTCAAGTGGTCTTGCGGAGCGCTCTTCTCCTTGGCGCAGCGCAAGGCAGAGTCAAGGTCTGGGGGCTGATGTGCTGCAGTGGCAACAGAAAGAGAAATCGTCTCTGCTTTTTGTGCAATGCTTTCAGCAGCATCTTACCATGTGTTTCAGAGGAGGGAGAGACGATACGCTGTCTCTTCCTCATCCTCTTCATCTAACCCAAGGGAGCAGGAGGCAATTCTTGCTTCTCTCTTTGTTTAAGCCCTCGCATTGAAAGCTCTACTCAGGAAATCATTTGCAGTGTAAACCTTGCTGGTCCTACAGAAACCCATATTCTTCAGTATCTCTCACCTCTTTCTGCTCTGTTCTTTGCATACAAAGCAATACATCTCTTTCATTCATCGCCCCCGTGACATCGACACTTATTTACAAATGGGGAGAGACAATTTGAGCTCCGGGCTGTGTGCGGGTTGGGATGAACTGACATCCCGTGACGACTCAGCCTGAGCGATGCAGAAGGTTTCACTACAACCCCGGCTCCCATCGCAGATGCTTCTGGGCAGAGGTGAAGCCCAGAGGCTGGAGCAGGGTTATTGCTGAAGTGATAAATAGAACATTTGCTCCCCAAATGCTGCCAGTTTCTTGCAGGAAATGAAGATTGACACAGGCAGCGTCTTTCTCTAATCTAGGACATCAAATAATTAAAATAAAATAACTGCTTTGTGCCATTCTTGTGTTTTATGCTGTCTGTAAACAGAAACCCTGGTAAATAAGTACAATAACCCAGAATCTTTCCAGCAAATAGCACTGATAAGGCTACTCCCAAGTGCCACGAGCTTTCTACAAGAGCCTTCTGCAGCACACTATTAATTGAGGTTGCGAAGAGAAGTGTTAGCAGTTGCTGACGATTGGAAACTGCTACGGGCCTGGTTTATATGGATTCTTCTGACACTAGGGGACCAATTCTAATTTTGAAATTAAATTGCTATTTCTCCCCGATGCGCTTTTTAGTGCTTCACACAACAAAAACAACAACAAAGCAACACCAAACCAGTGAGATACTAAGCGAGGATGTCGACTAAACACGTACAAACGTGCAGAGCATCACTAAGAATATAAACCCTTGCTCCAGCCAGATTGTCTTGCTCTCTACAGCACAGAAGCTTTAGTGGAGGGGTTCCAAAAATATTCCAGGGGAAACTGCATTATTGCAATCCAACTGCATGATTGCAATCCAACTGCATGATTGCAATCCAGGTGCATTTTCTGCAAAGGGATATTGACTTGGGTGGTTCAAATTCAACCACCTTCATGGGTTTCTTGCAGGAGAGAAAAATTAGCACAAAATCATCTCGCAGAAAGTTAGGTCCTTTTTACTACCATTCTCCTTCTTATTAATGGAAAAGACTAGAAAATTTACTTTCTGATTTCAATCACAGTAAATTTTCCCTTTTCCATTAACAATTTTTTTTTTGAGTCATGACTGCCCTTGAAGCATGAACAACAACCACGTGTAGCCCTTATACATCACAATGCTTGAAATCAGAAAGTAAAAATTTCTAGTATTTTCGAAGTGCAGCAGAAGGCAACATGTTAGGAAAGGTGATGGCAGCCTGTAAATGTATGAACGAGCACTCAGAGAAACCTCCAGCTTCCCCCAAGTTGGGATCACTGTTTATTTATTATTTCTTTCTCTGTTTCTTTTTCTTTTTTCAAACTTGACCTTTCTTGCTCTCTCTTTCTCCTGAGAATTGGCCACCTTGACTCCAAGTGACATTTCAATCACACAGGTAGGTCTCAAGCACAATCCATTATTAAAAAAAAAAAAAGAAAAAGAAAAAGAAAACCTCACTAAATCAGAGAATATCATAAAACTTCAAACCCAGCAGTTCTGATAATACTGCCCAGGAAAACACAATCCCTGCTACCGATAGGAACTCTGACCGGGACGGGTCTTGCTGAAAGATGCATGGAGAAGAAAATGGGAAACGGATTTCAGTGATTAAAAGGGGAAAACAGAAAATTCACTAAGTTGAGAGTTCAGCTCTTCTTTTAGGGAAAAAAAAATCTTCTTTTTCTTAAGCAATGCCACTTACATGCCACTTCAGACTCTCATATCCCTACACCTAATTCTACAGTCAGTGAAAACCTGTGTAGGTCATGCCAAGACGTCACTGCAGGAGCCTACCTACCCCTTAGTAATACCCCGAAAGGGCAGATCTCTCGCAGCTATTTCCCTTTGGACTATATGGCTGATTACCTCCGTGTGAGGAGAATCTCCACAATTTCTACCCTTGCTTTCAGTATTCTGGATATCTGTGAAAATCTTCGCATAATCATCTGCGGATGACTCGTGTGGTCAGGAGACTTCTCAACCCTGAGCAACTGAGAGGAAAAAACCACCCGCCTCCAGCCCTGTCCCTGCTGGACACACAGATGTGTTTAAGCCCAAAAAGCAGCTCAAACATCTTTTGTTTGGCAGAAAAACCCTAACAAAACCCAGCGAAGCAGCCAAGGAAGCCTCTGCCCAACGCTGTGTCTCTGAGCAGTGCCTAAGGACATGGGCAAATCCCACCACTCATCCCAGATCCCACAGCCCAGCGCCCATGGAGATGTTCCAGGCACATTCTCAAAGCCACATGAACTCAGAGCCCCAAACCAAGTGTCCTCTACAGGCTCAGTTTTCATCCTCCGGATAGATTCCAACTTCCACCTAAATTTCAGCAAAACGCCACTGATTTCAGGGGAGAACAGCCTGATAAATGCCGAGGTACACAAATGCGAGGAAACCCTTCCCTGCAATCACTCGGGGCGTCTGAAACCAAGAGGCATCTTGGCAGGATGTGCGAATGGGCTGATTGTGTCCCTTTTTCAAGTGAAAATACATATGTATAGCGCTGTGCTGCTATAGCGGCTGCACGGGAACGGGCTCGAGCTGATGAGCAATCAGCCTGCTGCTGGCGCGAACACGTAAGGGCTGCTTTTAGCTGCTAATGTCACCGCTGTTTCGGGAACAACATTCGCCTGAACCGCGAGTTCACATCTGGCCCTGTTGGAAATTAACTGGGAATGGAAGGTGCTGCGCAATTAGCCTTGGGAAGCATCCTCACCCATTCCCAAACGCAGGAGGGGATGCGCGAGGCTGCACAGACATTTCCACGGGATTTTGTGTGCAGTTATTTTAGGGAAAATAGCAGGCTGCCCCTCGGAAGATGATCTGCTGTTTGACCTCAGGCCTCTGAAACAACTCAGGGAGAGCCACGGGCCAGTCACGTTGGTCTTGGTTTATGTAGCAAATTGCCATTTGGGTACCATTTCCCCACTTCATGAACTCAGTTTCCATGAATGTTACTGGTATTAGGACTTCAAATTTCTTTTGCTGTTTTCATTGCAAATGGCATTGAATTCAGACCCTTGTTTGGTTCTTGAGATTTGCAATTTCTCTTAATTTTGCTAAGCTCTACCAGCCTGTTTAAAATTTAAATATTTAATCAAAAACAATTATCCAATATTTTGTTGACTAGGATTTCTTAAAGGGGTGTTTATCTTTCTTATTTTTTTTTTCTTTTAGATTATATATACGCACACTATAAAAATCACCTATGAACTGCAGTCTTTTTCACCTATACAATTATACAACTTTTCTGGTCAGGAAATAATAATCACAAATATCTGGAGGTCCAGCAAAATCCTAACTCCATCCAAATAAGCATACAAGTCTGATGTCTCCAGACTTCTCCAGCAAGAAAATAAATCAAGGTAAGGCAGGAAGACCTAAATCTGCTAGTATTATTGACTGTTCATTAACACAAGCTGCAAATTGCTGTTCTGGGGTGGGAAAGAGAGGCATCCCCAGGCTTTGCAGGGGTCAGCATGTGGCATCCGTCTCTCCTGCCCCAAAGCTGCATTTGGTGTCACCACCTGGCTCCTAAAAAGGTTGTGAATTATCTCCCCAATTCACCCAGGTTTGCAGTCCTTTAGGGTTGCTCCTTGCGATGGAACTAGGAGGGTTGAAGGGGTGGGGACAGAAAAGAATTTTCAACCCCCCTCTCATTCATATTAAATCCACTATTTCGAATCTGCTGACTCATTTTGCAGTTTTGCTTGCAGCGAACTCACAATTAAGTTACCGGAGAATAATGACTATTAAACGATGGAGACTGCTCTACTTCTCTGCGCCCTAGCAACAGAGATTTGGGCTGCCTGTTGCCATAACAACCGCGGCAGCACATCAAGGTCACCAAGCCCACTCCGCGTCTCGCCTGCAGCTACGTCTCCCATGGCTTAGACGCCTCATTTTGATTGCAGATTCGTACCGCACCACTACGAAGTACAGGTACTTTCTTCACTGCGTGAGTAAACAAGCACACGAAGATGAACATTTCTTAAGGAGCGGGGAAACCGACAGAAGGAGAGATGCTCATTCCATTTTTGATGGGAAAATATCTCGCAAGAAAATGAACATGGGGCAAAATATCCATGCGCAAGGAGTCAAATCATCAGGCAGTTCTCCCCCATAAGATTTCCCAAACAGATGTGGTTAGGGGTGCAAGATCCTTGGTTTCCAAGAGAATCTCCCAGTCCATCCAGGGAGTTTAGCTCTGGGATGTCAAGGTCCCTGAAATGCCACCTCAGATATTGAAGAGGTCCAGGCTTAGTGTATAAATAAACCCACTCTCAATGGAAACCCTCCACTTGGTTCTATGCTGCAAGGTATGACCACTCACTGGGACGCGACACCCTGGAGAAACCTGGGAATGGGAATCAAGAGAGGAGCCACTAAGGCATCTGGCTGATGGAGCCGCAGAGCAGTCAGCAAATCGCCTGTAACACCATTTTCCTTAGATAATCCCTTCACAAATTTTAATGGGTGCATGTTTTACTCCAGAATATTTACACTGTACACCCATTATTTTCCTTGTATAAAAAGATCATAAAACATTTGAAACAGTGAATGGCATCAATTTGTGTCCTAAGTCAACTAGAGTCACTTCCAGAGGAAATTCTAAGCTCCTACATTACCAGAGCTTTATTTATTTATTTATTTATTTATTCGGGCAGGTGGAAGGAGAGAGAATTATTCTCTCTGAACGACATAAATAACTTTGTCACCTCTTCTTATAGGTAGTTGATTACAACAGCTAGTGAATGAAAAATTTTGCTGTTTAATCTGTCAGGTTTACACCAGAAACACCAGCAGAAAAGATGAAATGCCCAGAACAGCAAGAGGATTTATAAGGCAATAAATACTTTTGTGAACCAGGGCTGAAATGTAGTTTTATATATACATGTAGCAGCTTGCAACAGGACATGGTAGACAGATAGATACACACACCTACATGAATATATATCTATACACACACACGTGCGTATATAACTACAGCTGAACCAAAATATGTCAACGTTCAATTTAGATATAAAATGCTCCTGACAGAGGTCAAAATTTGAAAAGGACAACCTGAGAGGTTTGCCTCTCTTTTCCTTTTTTGCTTTATCATTTTTAATACATTCTGGTAGGCCCAGTTGAGATTCTGGCCCTGTTTACCCAATATTGTTGAAAAAAAAAATAAGGTAGATGTATTTTTTTCTATATAGGAAACAGAAGGAAAGGAATTGCGGAAGTTCACCCAAGATCACTAGGACAAGATGACAAACCATGGAAGAGCCAAGACAGTCTCTTAGGGTGGCCTAAAGCACTGCTTGGACCAAGAGCCATAACCAGCTTGTGTTGGACAAGATGCCCATGAAGTTGTGAGTGATTGAAGGATTCAGCATATTGTGCTTAATACTTTTCGCCAAAAAACAGAGAAATAACTCCGGGTAACAGTATATTCAATAGCTGTGGATTCTGTTGCGTTGCACAGAGTATCTCCTGTTATTACTTTAATAAGCGAAGAGGAAATCCTGTTAATCGTGAGCTGCAAGGTTATGTGGATTGACAGCTCTGATATCACAGCTGCTGATAGCTGAGCGCAGGCACGAGGAGATGGGAGATAAGGCACGTCGCGATTTTCCATAGGGAATTAAATTGGTTGCCTAATTTTCCTCACCTCCTTCCCACTCCAAGAACATCACACATCTTTCTTCTCCTACCTATTACAACAAATACATCACTCCTACAATCAGCCACCAAGGTACAATTAAGAATACACAGGTGCAAGGCATTGATTACCATCGCTTAAGTTAGCAAAGGGTTAAAACCAAAGAAAATGAACCGAGCAAGAGAGAAAACACAATAATATTACAACTGAATCCTTCTCTACCGGTGTAAACTCTGACTGTCTCACTGTGCCATTGGAAAAATCAACAAACTTTCTTATAGACATTTGTTTAAAGCACAGTTTACGTTTGTACAATTTTAAGACTCTTTCCAGAACAAACTTCCTAAAATGGTGGATATTAGGAAAATTTAGCAACCAAGGGCACCTCTGTTACTGCACGTGAAGGCAACGGGTCATCAAAGCCAGAGTATTTTAAAGTATTCATGATTTTAAATGACAACCTTAGGGATCTTAGATGCTCACATCACTTATTGCCTCTGACACACGGAGCTTGTCAACCTCTTTGGTTCACGAGGCAGCAGAGAGGGTTTGCGTGTTCTCATTCGGATGTTACACACGGCATTACGCAATATAGGGAGCACTGTGGCCAACACAGGAATTTTCCTGAAGAAGGGGAAAACGAAATGCAAAAATGTTAAGGCCCAAAGATGCAGAGAAAGCAAATGACAGATCTGCTCTCAGGACAGCCGTGGGACTGGCAATAGGAGCAAGGAGCAGGGGCAGTACAGGAGCAGTGTCCACTGCTGGCACGTAACCCCCGCATCCCAGCTGAAAAACGGGGTCACCTCTGGGACTGTGGGACACGTTGCTCTTTCAGGCAGCCTAGAGTCTCACCTTGAAAAATAACTTTTAAATCCCATATAACTTAAAGCTAGGTCAGGGTGGGGAATCTTTTGCTCTGTTCAAATTAGCATCTTTTACCTTACGTTTAAGCAGAGTGAGTGGAGGTGCTGACGGTCTCTTGGAGATGCTGATGGCTACCAGGAATTTCAGGGCAGCATTTTGCTGCTTCCCCCCAGTCTAGGGAGCAAGAGCGATTCCCAGTGTGCTGCAGACAGGGCAATCAGCACGGCGAGGTGGCTCTGCTGGGGTCTCATGGGCCTGGGTAGCCTGGCACTGCCGACGCTGACAGGGAGTCTCCGGGGAGAAAAGGTCTCATTTTAATTAGCTGAGGTCCAACCTCGCGGAAGTTTCATGGCCAGGACTGTCTTTAATACTCCAAGATTAACAGCGAAATAAAAAGAGATTTGACCTGGAAAATGCTCCAGCTCAGGCAAAAGTTATCCTTTCTTCTCCCTCTCATTTTTAGCAAGTGTAGTGAAGATAGGCATAATAGTACAATTTTGCCCAGAAGCATATTACTCACCTCCTTATAATTAGTCATCTAAAAGACCATTTTTCCAACAACCTCAGCCAGCTCCATTTGGATATAAAACCAGAGTGTTAAAGGAGGTCTCAGTGCAATGAAAGGGGCTCCAGTGTTTCAAGAAACTGGTCTCACCTTGAGGCCCCCTGAATCGGGTTGTTTTACGAGTGGTGGGTGACAGGCTGAGAAGTCTCATGGAGCTGTTGGTGTCCTCCTACCTATGAACCCGCCCGGGAATACACAGGTACGAGGAATAGTGTTGCTTCACCGTCTGAGAGCCACCTGGATCCAGACCTTCTACCTGTTTCTCCCGAATAAAGCATATTCCCCAGCTGTTATTGGATATTACCTTGGATACCAGCTGCCTGCTGAGGAAAAAAAATAAAGAAGAGGCAAAATATAGCATGAGTAACAACCTCGAGCTGAAAAGCAGCTGGTGGCCAATTCGCGATGCAGTTCCACAACCTCCATCTTCACTGTTGCACAGCTACCAGGGACAAAAGCACAAAATTTATATCCTGAACCGAAGGAAAACAGGGCTCTCGCCATCAGGTGCAGCACGGGGGGAGGCTGGTGTCATCGTTTTGATGAGAGAGGGTGACACTTACCACACATATGGGGCAGTAAGTCATATATTGACTAGACAGCACCCAGTTGTGTCCTGCTGTGATGAGGTGTCCTACACCGGATCGCTATGGGTAGAAGCAGGTTCCTTTCGTGGACATTTCCCCCATTCTTGAAGCAGGTTCTAAGGTTTTTGTCTCTGCCCTCGCAAATGAAGATCTTATGATTAACTGAACGATAGAATGAGGCTCTGAGGAACAAAAGAAATTTATCTTATCAATTATTCGAATAAGGTGGAACACAATGATATCAGCAGCTAATGAAGTAAATCTAAATTAAGCCACTGCCTGGAAAATCTTTTACAAAGGGGAAAACATCTGGCATTCAACAGTCAGACCAATCAAGTCCCCAATTAATCTCTGCAAAGCAGCATCCTCCCAGTTGTTTTGTGTGGGACCGTTTCTTCAATCCTGACCACCGACACAGAAAATAGCTTGTTGAATGAGCCGCTGCAGAAATCTTCTTGTCATGAAGAACTCATTAGGTCAGCAATAAAGTGATTTATCAAAGACTTGGATTGCGGCCATGAGCTTCACTTGTACAACAGACTCGGTTGCAATGCTTCAAGCAAAGGCTTACAAATTGCCATTATAATCTTATAAGCACGCCTCATCTACACCAGCCAGTTCCTGACCACTGAAGTGAAGACCGAGAAATACAATCCATCCTGACCTCTATTATCTGCTGTCAGCCATCCAGATGTGATGCAATGACTTAAGCAGTTATTAATATTTCTGAACAGTGATGAAAGAGAGTTTATATTCCAGAAGGGATGCTGGAAGCAATGCGAGATTGCTTTATGCAATCTTAACTTCTTTGGAGCCAGTCACTACAAGCTTCCTTTCCCTGATCACACAGGCCCTTTTGCAGAGGCGGATGGTCTATCAGTGCATATCAGCGATCAGCTCAGCCTTGCGCAGCACCTAACCTAATCTAATCCAGCGTGTGTCTGATGGCATTTCTCCAGCTCCCTCAGCTTGAAATCTACCCTTTCCAAGTCTATCAGAGCTGTATTTCTGCATTAATCCTGTTCTCCCGGGGTGTCTAAGCATGAGACTGGAGAGCAAAAGGCAAGAAGACGAAGGGAAGGATCTCACTGAATAATTCGGAAATATAAGTTTCCATAGTCTAGAACATAGAGTCAAGCTCTTCATCTTTTTCAGCCCTCACATGTGCAACTCACATTATTTCCTTTCAAAACAGATTTAATTTTCTTAATGAAACCACTTTTCAGGCAGGAAGAAAACTCCTTGTTATGCACAACTTCGGGAACAAGCCAGTCTGACTCAAGTACCTGCCCACACAGACACTCTGTATTTAATGTTCCAACTTCTCCTCTGCTTCTGCTCCTTTCCTACCGTTAGCTGAGTCTTGCTGTCTCTCCTTGTTCCCTTTTTCTCTTTTTCTAGCAATTTTTCCCATTGGATTTTTTTCCCCCTTCCACCAACACGCTCCTTTCCCTCAGGACATGAACTCAGTTACATCAGCATTGAACTTTCAAACCCCCAATATTCAAGTGGCTTCAAAAAATAGTTAAAACAAGCTCATCCATCAATAGCTTTTAATGTCAAGAGCTCTACGGGCAGGGGAGGAGGGCGGCGGGGCCTGTATAGGGAACAATGAAATTGTTGTCAAAGAGCAGCTAAGTGGGCTCCTGTGACCGGCTGTCACCGCAGTTTTTCGGAGGTGAGAGAAGTCATAAACCATCCACAGCTCAGCCAAGGGCGGCAACATAAAGTGCTTTCTATATACACATTTCCCTGGCAATCAGTGAAGACCCAAACCTGCCTGGTGCCAACTGGTAATTGCATTTTTCAATAACATTAATCACCTTTTATCGTGACTTTTCAATTTGCTGAGTCAAATGTCATATTCTCTATTGCAAGGGAGGCCTCTTTGTTGCTCTTTGAGCATTAATTAAGTGGACAGGTGGAATTTGTTATCATTTATTTGAGCTACGAGGCATAAACATAAATAAAGGAACTCTCTTTCTGGTGTTAGTCTAAAATGATTTGCGACTCTCCAAGCATTCATGAGAAATACGATAAGAACACTATTTTTAAGGGTTTAATCAGAGTCAAAACCCCATTCCAGACAGAGGAACATGCACTCCTTTCATATTCATGACTATTAAAGTTATAGCCACATACACTGGATTTAGTGCTTTAACGTTCAAACCTGGCAGGATTCAGCTGCTGCAGTCCTAGCTAGGAGAGAAGTCAGGGGCTGAATGCCAAGAGGGGAAGAATTGAAAGAAACCTGCTGAAGAGGCTGCTTAGCAAACAACACGTATTTCCACTAAGACCTGAGCACGCTAAGATTTCCATAAGGTGAAGAATATGGCTTTAAGCCAGGTGTAAAAATGGAAAGAAAGAGCAGCACAAAGAGTTGAATATCTGAAGACTAACGAGTGAGCTAATGCTCGCTGTATAGCTGAAGGGCTGATATGTTATTGACTGAGCAGAGTGACTTTTTGGACAATATGGGAAATCAAAGAGATGTCAGAGAGCTGGAGAACCAGCACTGTTCTGCATCCTCTCCTTTCCAAATGAGGGGGGTTAAGCAGAGATTCAACGGCAGAGAAGTGCTCGTGCCTTCAGTGCAGGGAAAAACCCTTTTGTGTAAAGGTCTGTGGGCCAAACACGCTGAATGAAAGACCAGGAGCCAATTTCTGCTGCAGTGCCTATCTGTGCCGGGACAGCCGCCCGTATTCTGCTGCTCAGGCTAGTGCAACCAGAGGAGTGACCAGCTGCTCCTCATCACCCTCTGGAGAGGGAAGGATGATGCAGATAGAGCCCAACAGACTGTCTTGCCCAACAGACAGTGCAAGGGAGATGAAGCAAAAGGCATTTGTCCACATGGGTGGAAGAGGGTAGCAAACCCCTAGCCTGCAGGATGTACGATTTGGTCCTCAGTCACCCCATGACATATCAACAGAGTCCGGCTCCAACCAATACCTCTAAGTGTTCAAGCAAAAACCTCTTATTAACGTCTTCCCAGGGTGAAAGCCAAGGAACTAATGTTGGCCTCACTTCAGCGTGGCACAAGAATTACAGGAGGCCAGAGAAGCCACACGAATGTCTCCAGCAGAGCTAGGACTGGAAGCCCCAGCTCCTGAGTCTCCTTGAGTGGCACCAGCACAAGTGCCCTCCTCCCCACCTGAGCCCCAGCCCTCACTGAGGCATCAAAGCCAGGGACAGGCCATCTCCTTCAGCCTCCCCTTCCAATCTCTTTAGCCCTTCTGCAAATACCGATTAAGTCTGTACTCTTCACACATGGGTGCTGCGTCCTTCCAACAGCTTGCGAGGGGAAATTTCCAGATTGCTTTGTTAAACTATGCCCTATACATTTACCTACTAGAAACTTAATAAAGACACAAAATTAAAACCACATTACCCTTATCTGCAATTATCTCATTATAGAAGCAGGCAAGCGCTGCACAGGCAGTCATCATATTTTTACAGCATGGCTGCTTTAGATAAAAGTTATGGAGAGGCAACTTTCCTATCTGGGGAGAGATAAAGAGGATCCTTTCAAGCTTCGGCTGGTTTGTGACAGGAGGCCAAATGGAGGGATGCGTAGGTTCAAGTCAAGAGTTTCCAGGTGACCTGGTTTTGTCTCCGGGAGGTGGCCCTTATCATTGCTGCCTTTGTCACCTGTAGCAAATTATTGAATAGGTGTTTTGGGGGGTTTCTCTCTCAGCCAAGGTTTATCTTCTTCCCAGACAAGCAGACAGCCAAACGAAATGAAAGGGTCTCTGCTGCTCTCACCTCTTCATAGGGCACTTGTCCAGCTTCTCTCACCTCTCCAAATGGTAGGAGTAAAAAGCAGCTTTTATCCTGTAATTCAAAACCGTCCCCATATCATGCTTCTAATGTGAAGCTCATAGAACAGTTTGTGGATGGCAAAGGAGAGACAGACTGAAAAAAATGATTTGAGTCATTTCTACTGGATTTTATCTGCTTCTCGCCCTTGCCACCCATGTTAAATTGGAATTTTATATTGCAAAATAGGGCAAAATATTTACTGCTGCCTGTCCCTGGAGCAGAAGTCCCACTTAGGATCACTTCTTCCATTAAAGGCCTCATCCAAGGGGGAGATGTCCTTGAACACCCTATCTTCCTTAATGAACAGGGAGCTTTTCCCCCGTCCGCTGTCGGCACATACCCAGGAGCCAGAGCCTTGTGTCACCGCACTCCCAGGCTCCTTTCGCAGCATGGAAATGACAGAGGTTGCTGCCCAGGGAACTGAAAGCGAGTGAATAAATGAATGTCAGCGGCTGTGGGTGGAAGAACAGAGGTTACATAACAGCGAAGACAGGCGCACGGATGCAAAGGCTCCAGCCGGGTGCTGGGTGGATTGTCAGGGCTCGTCTTGGAGGGATGCACCTCGGCTTCTCCCCAGCACTGCTGCCAGCCCAAGAATTATTCCCACTGAATCAAGAAACAAAGTCTCTACCCATCCAGTACCTGTGCAGGCCTCTTGGAGGGGCTGTTTTGTGACATCTCTAGGTAAATCCCATGGTGAATTATTATGGAATGGCTCCTTTTCCCCACAGGAACAAAATCTGGAGATATCCTACAAAATCCTTTCTACGTCAGTGTCGCTAATACTCTCCAAAAACGACTACCAGCTGCACATTGGCACTAATGTCACATCAAGGGCATAACTACATGGATGAGGACCAACAAACATAAGCTCTTCTACACAGGCTCTGACCCAGCTGGAGGCAAATGATTGCTGCTCTAGAAACAGATAACCGTGTTAGCAAAAAGCTAACTTTTCAAGAATCAAGGCCTATTTTTGCCACTACTTTGCTTTCTGCATTCCACTGCTTGCTCCTACCCATTTCTATTCCAGAGGCCTTTATTGCCTACAAGCCTCTCAGCATTTCAGCATCCTTTTATCTTCTTCACTCGCAGCAGAATAGATTTATAAAAACCAACAGTCGCTTTAACAAACATGGCAACAGCTTCTTAAATAAACAGCACCCTTGTGAGCTTCATTCCCTCAAACAGAAATACTAGTTCAGCTTCGTCCCCTCCAAAACTGCAGCAGTAGCAAAGCAATCAAGAGGAGTGAGGCAGTATCACGTCCAGCAGACCTGCTTTTTTTCTGAACAAACACACAAATAACCGCCAGTTTGAGCAGGAAGAATGCGCAAACACTTAGAAGGTAATTCCCAAACCCAGCAAGACAAAGGCAGAGTTAAAAGACTCCAAACACCTGAGCAAGCAAAATAGTCTCTTATCCCTCCCTAAAGCAAACACAAAGACGAATTGTATTCACTTTTCATCCCGGCAAGCCAGCCATAATATATTGCCTGCCACAGCGAGGATGATTGTTCGGGTGCTCTCCACCTCAGCCTGATACGCACTTGGCAGATCCATAACTCTTTCAAGCTCTCCAAGACAAACACGCAGCTGCTTGATAGAGAATTTCCACTAAAATGCTCCTGGAATGGTAGCCCCCGTGCCTGATGCGCAAGTGGTTTGCACCCTAGTGAAACGGCTTTGCAGATCTGGTCCAAAACAGCCTGTTTCCTTGTGCTCTTGGCAATCTCCTTCCCTATGCGAGGATGGGCAGAGCGCAGGGCTAGAGCTCTGCTTGGAGCCACAGCTAGAGACTGCCAAGGACTGGGCTTAGGGAAAGGCAAATGATTTGACAGAGTCAAATCTTCATCCAAGCAACTGACTTTTAGGCGATGGAGAAAAACAAGGCCTATGTCTGCATTTAGTATGCAGGAAATCTGAGGAGAACAGGGACCTTCCTACGAGCATGTGCGTATACAAAATAAAGCGTGTCTTGTTCCTGAGACAGAAGCCAGCGCTTGTGGGAGCAAGGGTCTACTCAGGACTGTTGCTTCTAGTGCTGCCAAATGCATCTGCTCCCGTTTAAAAGGCAGGGGACGAGCGAATCTCCTGCAAATTCTGTGCCGACCGCCCCAGCAGTCCTGAGATGAACCGCACGTGGCAGCTTGGTGGGGACTTTCAGACGACCATTGCTTGGCTCATGACTTGATGGTTCAGGAGCTCAGCTCATGCCTGGCTGCTCTGCATACACATAGCACGTCACGGATTGTTCGAGTATCCCAAGTGAAATATTTTGCCTTTCATAAGGGATAACGGCTTGTGCAGCCTGTGGAGCATGGAGGATGCATCCCTGCACCCTTACGCAGCAGCACTGGCTGATATACGGCCTCATTGCACAGCTCCACTTGGTCAAACGTTAGAGAGGCGCCTAGATAACTATTACCTTGCGTGTATCATCCTCCTCCTCCCTCCTATGGTAAAGACTTTACGGAAAAATCAACATTTTGTCCTGGGTGATAGAATTAAAAACAAACTGGGGTCCTCACACTAAGTCCCCAAGCTCAGAGTTTAACTCAAACACTAGGGAGAAAGAAATCCTCCAGATGGTGAATACAGCAACCTCATTTAGGTGCTGCTTTTTCCACCTCACCAGTCTCCTACCGGTGTGCCTGCAGTGAGGCAGTGCACGTACTCCTCCCTCCGAAATCAAGATCTTTATTAACTGCTTGAGAAAGGACAAAGGGAGAAGGAAATTAAAAATATAAATAAAAATAAAATGCTAATAATTATATATATAGTGTATGTATCCCTGATGCCCAGAGTCTATCTGCTTTCCAAGTTCCTCTTACAATAAGCACAAATCAAGGGGTCCTTTGATTTGAAGAGTATCTCAGTCACGGGGGGAGACGGCCTCCTTCCTTATTGACTTCTGAATAAAACAAAAAGAGCTCTCTCACCTTGCCAATATTGACCCTGAGTTGCTAAAGGTCCATTTGTCAATGCTAATATATGGCCGCAGTGTCAGTATATCAGCATTTACATTTCCCCATAAAGGATTCATTTCAGAAAGCCAAGGTGTTTTAGCTGTTAGTTTTTGGCCTGTCCTTTAAGCTTTTATATTGCAGCTGTGGCTGGGAGCAATGTGCTACACGATGCACATGACAACCCCAGGCACCTTTCCATGCAGGGCAGTCACCAAAGGGCAGACTATTCCTGCTGCGAAGCCAGAGCGTGCTGCTTCCCTACCCAACTAACGGACGCAAGACCTGGATGAGGAGCTGCGACCTCTATAACATTTCACTCCCCTTCCTTCCCTCGTTGTCCACCCAAGCGCCCAGTGTGTGCATCCTCCATCCCTTCGCCTTATTTCCCAGCATTTGCACAGAGTTCTCCGGGTTTACACGCACGAGGCAGCTCACGCTCTCGGCTCCGTCGACCGCCCCTGCGCAGCGACAGCAGACAGAGCAGAGCCGCTCCGGGCGAGCGCCACCGCCACGGCCCCGCGCACGCGGCTACGGCCTGACCTAGTTTTAACCCTGCTAAATATTCAAAGCAGCAAAACGGGAGTGGGGGGGAAAGCAGCCCAGCGTTTTCTCCGTTTCTTCTCTGCTGCTTTAATATTATTGCTACGCTAAAATATTCCCATTGCATTTCTCTGCTTTTGGAAGGTGAGGAGAGAGGAAAAACACCATAACATTTGATGGGAGATTTTGTCTGTTTTCTGTGTGCATAAGCTTACAGGAAGGGGGAATTTTTGAAAGGTTAATATTTTAACAAAAAATAAGAAAATTCAAGGTGTTTTTCTTCTTCTTTTTTTTTTTTTTTTTTGATAGCTTTTAGAAGGAAATCTCTCTCCAGCCGTTTGGTTTTTCCATTCTGACAGGTTTTAGCAGTCTTTTTGTTCTTACCTTAGTCATGCAGAGCTAAATGCTACACTGACTATCACTCTGACAGGCCTTTTTGTTTTGTTTTGTTTTTTTTAAGAAAAAGGGTATTTTGTGCGCTTGGCTTTATCTGTGTTTCTACATCTTCCTTTCCTTCAGCATCTCTGGTTCACTTCCACCTAAGAAAATACTCTTCATCTACCTCACCAACTTCATCTACTCCTCCTACTTTTTTAATATATCATTTGTGTAGAACATAACTACTTCATTGCTATGGAAACATGATTTTTTTGAATCATCTGCACAGCTCCGTATACCTGGATTTTGGCACCTTAATTTCAATAGGAAACTGTGCTCCCCAAATGCAGAAAGTGCAGGGTATTGGTGAATGCTGGAGGGGTTAATCCATGCTAAGTGCCTCTTAGATTGAGTTATGAAACATGATGACAGAGCTGGAAGTATTGCCCAGGGTTGGGACCAGGAGAATTTGTGACAAAAGGAAATAGAAACCCACTAAATATTTGCTATGGGCCAATGTGAAAGATGGGGGATGCTCTTCTCATGCAGCAGCCCCAAGTGAACAGCTATTCCCACCTTGGAGAACTCGACAGAGATGCTCATTTTGAGTGCTGCTGCGCCTTGCAGCAGAGCAAGCAAAGAAACATGGGGAAGACTCCTTGAAGCAGCACTTCAGGGATAGGGAGAAGCCATAATGGGATGGAAAGAAAAAAAAAAATAGTGTTTGAATGCACTCATAGTGCAGAAAAGGAAATGCTACCTGGTAGTACGTGCAGAACAAGTCTCAGCCGTGCAGATCAAGAGCCAAGGAAAAGGAAGATAAGATAATCAGCAAGTTGTGCTGTTTGGGGCTTGGGTTGAGATGATGCTGGTTGCTACTACTCTTACAAACACTCCTGGCCTCATCCAGGAAGGCTCTTAATTAAATGATTATGTCTCCCTGACTTAGCAGAGCTCAGGCACATGTTGTACTTCCCTGACCAAGGGTTTTTTTTTTTTTTTTTTTCTGAATCAGGGTGCCTATGATTGCAGTTAACTCATTACTTGAAAAGCATTCACCTGGGCTCGAAGCATGCAAAGTGAATACAATTAATGGGGGCTTGGCAGGACTCCATGCAAACAAAAGTTGCTCCGTTTTTATGCAAAATTGGAGAATCAGTTTTTGCTGATGTATGAAAGCTGCTGGTGCAGCTTTTCACTATTTTTCTTGTTTTTCCATTTTGCCAAAAAATTGTTGATCCAATGCTGTTTCAATAAATGAAGCCTTAAATCTCCCTACATCCTACCTTTAGCGCAAGAACTCGAAACTGAGAAAGAACAAATTGCTATGGTTGCAGGAAAAGTTGGTAAAGAGCAGGTTGAAAATAAAGGAATCCACTGCCACTTTATCAGAAAAGATACAGGAAGTAATATCAATCATGCGGCTTCAGAAGTTATAGGCTATTTCAAGAAGAAAGGCAAATTAGACAATACAAGGCAGAAAAAAATATATGTATAAAAACATATACCAAAACCAGAAACTCATTTTGGACAGAAACAGCTATCATCATGGATAATTTTTCACAACAAAACTGGGAATAAAACAAGTCTCAACCTGAAGTCACTCTATATCTATTTTTGACCTACTAGAGTACATTCTTCTTATGGAAGAATTTTTGAGGTAAAAAGCGTAAGAGTGCATAGCTGTAACAAGGATGTCAGGAACAGGATAAATATTTTGGAAATGCCACAAAGCTATGTCAGAAGAGGGATCTATCTCTATTAAATCATAATTGGAATAAGGAGAGTCAGGTTGATGAATGAAATCCTTAGCAAGCAGAAGGAGATGAATGTTTGCAATACATCATAAGCAATGCAATAGCAAAAGCAATGAGCATTAATATTAATATTAGTCACCTACAGAGATTCATCTCCAAGATATGTAGAATTTCAAGGTAAGAGATCTGAGCAGGTAGAATTTCGCAGGGGAGGGCAGGTTCTGCCTTGCAGCCCAAGGAAGCAGTTCTGCTTCCTTGGAAGACTTTGTGAAGGAAAAGCCACTTGGTCTCCTGTCCTTTCTGGCTCTGGGAAGCCCTGAGTATGTCACATGCCCTTGTGAGACATCGTATGGATGTGCCCACCAGCATGACCATGGGCTGTTGGGACACGCTGGTTGACGGGACAACGATGGTGCCCAGCAAACAAGCGTTCCCTCCCGCAGGCTCATTCCAGGCTCTGGACACAAGTACTGGATCCTCAGACATGTGCGTGTGTTGTCATGGTAAACAGCTCGGAACTGGTTAGAGCTTGCATATTTCTGTACTGTTACTGCACAATTAAGCTGAAGACTTCCAGACCTAATCTCGCCCAGAGGCATGAGGAACCTCAGCGCTAGCAAACTTGCAATCCTCTTGGATTTGGGCATGAAAAAGGAGAAACTGTTTTGGCCTTTGTGCCAAAGGGAGAGGCATTGGTTGGCATTAGGAGGCATTCGTTGGCAGTTCCTGGCTGCTAGATTCCAGCAGTTTCTTTTATTCAGACCAAACTTTTTTCAAGGTAGCAAACCTTGCATAAGTGATACTTTCCAAGGACCCCTAAGGAACTGTTTTAGACATTTTTCTGAGGTTCCAGGAAGATGACATTTTCTGACATCGCCAGCATTTCGCCTAGAAATACCTGTCTCAACAAGTTATTCTTTCAAATAGAGAAGGGCCTAGAAAAGGAAAACAGATGTCTGATGCATCTCAACTGTGTAGTCACCCCAGAAGGAAAATAAGAAAGTATGACAAGAAACATATGCCTATATTTTGTTACGGTCCTGTCTTTCTGCTACTGGGGAGAGTTATTTATATTATGCTAACAATGTGCACTTGGATCATCTTTAAATATTTTCTAAGCATTCAGTAAACTATTTGATAGAATAGTAAATTCAGTATGCTGCAACCAGGGATTATGAGATCAGGCACACAAACCTTAAGATTTTCTCAGCTTTTATGTCATATGAGGAAACACAGGACATGATGTTTTGGAGCACCTTCTGAGAGTAATTCTTGGTTTTATTGGGGTTTACAGGACACCTCCTCCTCAGATCTCTGTGCCTTTGGTTTGGGTCCTCCATTTCCACTGAAGCATAAGAACAGGACACGCTGATTGTGTCTACAGGCTCTGTTCTACAGCAGGAAAAACTGCCTAGCATTCTTGGAAGCTACCCCCACGTTACACAACTGCAGTTCAGAGGTTAGAAAGACAGGGATTTTGCCAGCAGACTTGACACTTCAAAGCAATGGCAACAATTGTTGGATCAAAAAGAGAGGAAAGAAGTTGCCTGCGGGTCTCCAAAGCAAACTTAAGTCTCAGAAGCACAAACAGGATCCAGAAGAATCTTACTGAGAAACAATGAGCAAAATCTGCTCATTTATGTGGAACAAAAGTCTGAGTCCTTAAGAAACTCTCCAAGTTGCTTCCACATCCAATCAATATTTTCTCTAACACATATGGAATGATCTTCTGCCAGCTTAGTCCCCCAGACATTCCTATTTCTGATTATCCTTAAAAAGGGGCCAGATGGCCAATTCAAAGACTCTCATTCATATTTAGAAAAATCTCCAGGTCTGGAGGAACAGTTTCACCATCTCCTGACTCAACAAATTACCGTAAAGAAGCTCAGCCTTGGATACACCCAGACACATGCTCTTAGCTCACCCAAAATGCGACTTATACTCAGCCTTCAACGACAGACCGAAAATCCAAAGACTGAAATTTCTGACAAGTGCACAAGAAAGGAAATTTAAGACGATAAATGGGATAGAGATGAAGCCTCATTTGTGAAAGCCAGGGAAGCAAGATGGCATTCCCATTCCATACAACCTCAACTCCTTCTTAGAGTAAGCAGCAGCCAAGAGAAGTCACATCAGCTTAGGAATGGACTCATGGACACTACATAAGCCATATGGACTTGCTTAGATATGACCAAAAAAAATTCAGTATTTCCCTGCAGACTATTTTCCGCTCTTCTCTCCCTCCTGCTGCAGCAAACCTCCTCAAAAGCTCTCTTTTAAGAAACCATATGTTGCAAAATTTAAGCTAATGAGACTCCTTCAAGAGGTGAAACAGCGGCCATTTAGACTTCAACATCTTGAAGCTGAAGACAACTCTTTCAAACCGAGGACTTTCGAATCACACGCTGACAGCAAAGATCTGCTGAGGAGAACAGGCTTGTTTGCCTCCCCCACACACTGGCCAGACAGCAAAACAGATGGTGGGGTACGTCCCCGTCACCTCAACAAGGACTCATTGCTTTAGCTCACTTTATCACTGAGGTGAGTTTATGCTGAGACATTTGGTTTTGCTGTGAAGTGTAAAGCTAAG
Organism: Crypturellus tataupa; assembly: GCA_034781795.1. Taxonomy (NCBI): domain Eukaryota; kingdom Metazoa; phylum Chordata; class Aves; order Tinamiformes; family Tinamidae; genus Crypturellus; species Crypturellus tataupa. Next base: position 2,201,465 of record JAWLRI010000449.1, read on the forward strand.
CACACATATTACTCTCTGTTGACCTGTCATTTGTTGGTGCCCCAAGGCCAAACTACACAAGGGTAGTAGAGTATTAGACGTTACAGAAGTACTGGGGTAAAAACTGCCCACGTCTGAACTCATCCATAAACCCTCCCTTGATTTAACTGGTGTTTATACTCTAGTTGGTAGGATGTGCTCACAGCCTTAGTCACTGCTGGGAAAATAATTGAAAATTCAGACACTATTTGGCAGACAACTTCTTATGTTCTGATAGACTTTGTTTTAGAAACAATCCTGCGCTTGGCACGGTTCCACTTGGGAAGCAGCATGTGTGCAGTCTCCCTCTCCCAGGCCCTGCAATATCAAGAAACATAATGATTTTAAATATTTTAAAAAGCCTATATCCACAGCAATAACTACATTTTAAAACTTTGATGGCCATTTATTATTTATAGGAGGACTTTAAAGGTTAAATTTCACACTGAGCAACCTCCATGTTAATTGCCAAGAGTTCATGTGAGGATGCAGTTGGAAGACCTCTCTGGGGAATGTGAGAGAGAACAGGATGTCCCACAAATGCAGAACCATTTTTCTTTCCAACTGTGTTGTACAACGCTCTCTTGCTGTGAGTTCATGATACTAAAGGGAGTAGAGAGAAGAAAAGACAACTGCCTTAAATTCTGAAATGCAATCTCTAATTCATGGAAATATTTCAGGGGTTTGGTCACATCATAGTTAATCCCAGCTCCTGACTTTCTACATGCATTGAACAGCAGTGCTTGTGGCAGCACATATTTTATGCTCTTCTCTCTCCCTCACCATTTGGGGAATATCAATACTCCAAAATTTGGTGTTTTTTGTAACACTTTACAGCCTCTTCATTATGTTCCTAGAAAGAAATGCTGATGAATGCACAACACATCCAATACAGAAAGTGGCATAATCTGAGAGTCAGGCTATTTACAACAAATGCTAAGTAAATTGGGATACTTTTTTTAGTTCTTACTCTTCCTTTTTCTTTTTTTAAAACAAATCTTAAGAAAATACAATTCTAAAGGCCTAACAAGCATACATTTACAGATGACTCAAAAATGACATCTTTTCTTGGTACTATTTATGGGAGCCAAATAAACTGAACATATCATGATCCATTTATAACTTTCTTCAGCAGAACAGTCAGCCAAGAGGCAGAGCTGAAAGCCTGTTGTAAGTAAAGGTATCAGAGTGAGGAGGAAAACAGGATCTATAATTGCTGTTCTGGTGATAAAACAAGTAGAGTACAGCAGATGGAGTTACCACAAGACCACTATCAAATACAACGCTGGCTCGAGTGCCTAGGAATGAATATTCAAGAGGGGGGTGAATTGTGATAGTGTAAAAAAAAGCAGCAAACGTACCAGCTTACCTAGAAGTTGCTTGTAACTGCAACAAAAAGATCAGAAATAGCATAATTCACCAAGCTGCTGAACTGCCCTTCTGCAGCCAACAACCTCTGAGATGAGGCACCAACAACATGTACACAAATAACAGCACTGGGTGTCCTGACAGCACAGGATCTTGAGCACGTACCACTACTAGAAAAATGTAAAGTTCAAAAGAAAAAAAAAGAAAAAAAAACTAATAATCTCAATTTGCAGATCTTTTTCACTTACCACTTCATAAATGTTTCGGTTCTCCACCAGAAATACACTCTAATTCTTCTTCTTGGCAGCTTCATTGTTGTACCACATTGTTTAAAAGAAAAAAAATAAATAACATGAACCAACTTACAATCTAAAAAAGGATTTCTCATTTTAGAAGTTTTGAAAAATGCAAGAATTTACTGGTCAGAAGTACAGCTGGAATTATTTAAAGTCAATGAAGTCGCACCCTGAAATGGGGAGTTGCGACACTCATACTGCAGAGTATGGGCTCCAGCTCTCCGTGGCTTTGAAAGCAGTAGAAAGGATGCAACAACTACCAAGGCATTATGAATAACTCTTGTTGTTTCTGAACTTTGTTCCAATCGCTTCTGTAGCACGTAATTTGGTATTAACCATGTAGTTTCTTCTTTAGCCTGAGGCTCACTTATCAGATCTCTAAGATCATATAAACCATGTCATTACTTGCTGAGGACATACGGAGATACAGAAGCAATAGATCCCATCACAGTAAAAAATCCACTGATGTCATGAAAGATTCAGACTTTAAACATCCAAATACTTTTTTGTTGACCCAAACATACCCCTAGAGACTCCATCTGCATCAGACGGATGCCCTGGCAGACGCTCCAGCTGCAAATACAAACCATTCACCAGCGAATCCCTCAAGACGCTTGGCGTTCCTTCAGCCTTGCTGCAGGACCAGGAAAACATATGAATGGAGCCTGATAGATTGCACAATATATATATAAAAAGTTAAAGCATATTTAAAGTAAACAAAGTTTCACAATCTCTAACTTAACAGTCTTTACTCATTTCCAGCACTAAGAGATGGGAGACATATGGTCTTGGTGAAACACATATATAGCTCTCTATGTATATATAGGACACTAACAATCTTGAGACACCAAGAGTGATAGAATAGCTTCTATCTCGTCTTGATTTTACACCACTTCGTGTGATGATTTGTTATGAAGGACCAATGAGTGATAAAACCCAAACAAAACTCCAGAGCCGGCTTCATCTAAACCCTTAGCTCTTGATTGTTCTGGGGAAGGAAACTTTATATTTGAAAAATAGAAACGTACCTTTCAAGCCAAGGCAAGAGGTCAACATACATTCAGTGGATGGCCCTTGAAAATGTAAGCTACAATTTACTAACTTAGGTAGGGGTGAGTCAGTAACCTTGAACGTGGCTCCTCCTTTATCTTATCACTACACTCGTATGGATGCTTTGTATGGAAAACTTTATTTGATAATAAAAATAGCATTCACAGACTTTCTCCTTCTTTGTTGCTACATCATATACATAGTGTCTGTTCCAAGGAAAGAGGCTCGTACTGGGTAAGTCCACGTCTACTCATACTAGTGTTATGTATAAACCCAATAAGTCAAATAAAGCTATGAACAATGTAGTATTTATATATGCATAGTGTTTTATAAAAAAGATTGGCCCACATACTTCTTCTCATCAACACAGAAAAGAGCATTATGTCTATAGCACATTGCAAGAAATGATGATTGGAGAACATAGACTGCATACAAGTGCTTAATAATACATAGCAGGCCCACCATGAAGAAAGAAATGATATTCAAACCAACAAAAGCTTTAGAATTACTTATATAGTCTCCCATTTTAAAACAACTTTACATACCTGATTCAGTTTACATTAAAATATATTCCCCTGAATCAATTTGTTCCATTTTCAGAAATATAAACACTTAATCACATTCCTCACAGCTAAATTTTGTCATAAATCCTCTTTTATACAAGAAAAAAGGCAACAGTTTTGTTTTTTTGTTTCTTCTTTTTTTTTTCTTTTTTTTTTCCTCCAACAGGCTCTACTAATTACAATTTCATCTGTACACACAATGATCGGCCATCTTCTCTCTTGGTTTTGTTTTTACAGTACCATGGCAACAACAGTGATAGACTTGCAATGCGCTCGTGTTCGTATGGAGGATGTGGAACAGTAATTACATGTACACACCAATGCACTGTAAAAAGCAGCAGTTTACTTCAGTGGTCCAACAGTAACGGCAAACATTTTGGCTCAGCTAGGCAGTAATCCATCAACCCCTCATACCAGCCCTACAGCAGACTTACCACACAACTCGCAAAGTTAAAAAGGACAATTTAGAAACCTGCAGGTTTTCCTTTAGCTGCTGTCCAAACGCGATTCAATTTTACAGCATTACAACCAGTACAGCTAGACTTCTACAACCAGGTTGTCCCACTGATTTCCTCTTTTCGCCTTTTTTTTTATTTTGATACGTCCCTTTTCTTCGTTTTTTTTTTTTTTTTTTTTTTTTTTAATTTTTTTTAAGCAAGTGCACTCCTTTTGTTCCAGGAAGGATGAACCAGCAAAACGCAACTTAGATTCCCGAGCGAGGAGAGGGTTTGGGGACCGGCAAAACGAGGAAAGGCCACGGGTTGGTCTGAGCAGAAGGCAGACGCCTGCTTTGGGGAGGGAGGACGGCTCCGCGCGGGGCAGCCCCGTGTCCCCTTCCGTCCCCGCGTCCCACGTTCACCCTTTGCCATAGAGCGGGCAAAGCCACCTCGCGCACCTGGGACGCCCGCCCGCGCTCAGCTTGGGGACAACAAGGACCACGCTGGCTACCAAGAGGTGGCGCTGGGGCTAATGGGGGCTTGGTGGCATTGGGGGACATGGGCAGGTCCTCTGCACGGCTGCAGAAGGGGCTGGAAAAGATGAGCTGTTCATGGAACAAACTAGGAACCCCCTGGCGAAAAGCACCTTGTGCTGCGGGGTGGGTTTCGATCTGCTTATTTATTATTTACTTAACCATCACTTATTATTATTATAAATATCCTTCATTGAAACAGTAGTCTTTTCAAGCACTTCTTGCAATTTTAGGAACACTTGCCCTTCTTTTTTTTTTTTTTTTTTTCTTAATTATTATTTCATTCATTCCTTCGGCAGGAGTGCTCTGTTCCTACCGAGATGAACAATTTTCTTCCTTCCCCACCCCGCAACCCTTAAAAATAAAAAAAGTCTCCACGTACAGTGTAGCCACGAGTCACTAGAGAACAGTCTGCATCAAATTACTCAAACTCGGTCAGAAAATCCTTTACCTAGATTGTATAACCCGGCTACCCCCGTTTCCTCATTGGGGGCTGCGTTGGGGACGGGGAGGGGGGCAGTAGCCCGATAAAGGAATTACCCTTAAGAAATCTACAAAGAATGTAGAAACAAAATCTCATAATCCTTGAGGACCAAACATTTGGCAAGTAATTAAAAAAAAAAAAAAAAGAATACACTGAAAAATACTTTCTTTAATATTATACATCAGGCACAACACTTTGTTTGTTTGTTTCTCTGTGTGTGTGTGTGTGTGTGTGTGTGTGTTTCGCTCGCTCGTCTTCTCCCTCGCCGCCGCGCTGCGGTCCGGGGCGCGCGCGGCCGCGCTCAGATGCTGAGGTCGGTGCTGCACTCCTTGTGCGGCCGCCGGCGCGCGGCCTCGTGCCGCCAGCCCCGCTCGTCCTTGTC
>JAWLRI010000449.1:2206903-2238317 GCA_034781795.1 Crypturellus tataupa
CGGCGCCGGCGCCCCGGCAAGTCCCGTTCCAAGTGTGGTGCTCGTTGGGATGTCTGCTGGCCTCCCTGCTGCCTCTCAGGTCTCTGGCGTAAGCCCGCCCGTCCCCGTGTGGTGATGGTTTGTGAAGGTCTGGTGGATAACTGGACTCCGATGATGGGTGCTGCCGTCGGTCGCACGGCGCCGGCCTCATTTCCGATACATTTTGTGCACCGGCGGCGGCGGCTGCGGCGCCGCTCCCGTCGCCGCTGGGGTCTGCAAGACAACAAGAGCGAGAGCGTTGGGCATGGCGGGGCCGCCGCGCCACCCGGCGCCCCTCCGCGCGGCGTTAGTGACAGAAGGGACAGCGGTCAAAGCGGCCAGGGCCTGGCCCGAGCTGGGGTTAATCCTGCGGGCAGCGGGTTAGGGCTGGAGCCACCTTGGAGCCACCACGGAGCCGTCATGGCCCTTGGGCACCTCTTGCCACGGGGCGCCTCATGCGGAGCTCAAGGCTGGGGACAAAATCGGGCTTTGCTTTTTTTAAATTTAAAAAAATATATATTTTGTAATAAAAAAGGGCCTCTACGAAAAGGCTTCTTTAAACCTTTCTTGAAAGAATTGCCTTCCGCGAGTGGGAAGCACCTTGTTTTTAGTAAGCCCCAAAGTGTGCGGAGTTTAATCAGTTGTGATGCTTTGACCATGGAGAACAACATTTTCTAGTGTGATAAACAGGCTGCAATTGCCTAATTTCCCTTATGTTAAAGACAGCAGTCTATCGACCATGCTAATAATAATAAAAAAAAAAATCCTCCAATGGATTTTTTTTTTCCGCTTTTGCCACAATGACTTGACAAACAATGACAGGAGTTATGACTTTGTTATATCAAAAGCAATGGAAAGATATTGGAACAGGTAGGATGGCCTCGCTCTAAAACCTCCCCTCCGGCTCATCGCTGCCGGGTGGCCATTGTGGGTGACACGGAGCTGAGCTACCGCAAAGCAGGGACAGAAAAAAATATATATATATAAAAGAAAAACACAAAAAACCCAAAATATCCCAAAACAAAACCAACTCCCCTGAGCCCAGCCCTGTGCCACCACTAAGCTACAACTCCCCGCGTCACTTGAGGCGGATGTTTATGAATGATTCATTAGAGACACGGCAAACACTGAAGGAACTGCATGGGCTGAGTGGGAGACGCGGGGCGGTGGCTTTATTGGGCTGTTGGGCTTTTTATTAATAATTCTCTTTTTTGTTTTCTCTCCTAAAGCTTCTCCTGCAGGGCAGCTCAGCACCTGCTCGCTCAGCGCCCGGCCGCCTAGATACCGACAGCCAAAAAGAAACCCTGCGCTTTTTGGGGCAGAATTCCTCCCTTCTCCTCCCCAACGCCAAGTGCTCCACGTGCTCCTGCCGTGTCCTACGGCTGCTCCTGCCGCTCCCGGTGACACCCTGCACCGCGACACCCCAGAGCGCTCGTTTTCACTTTGGGCACGGGGCAACCCGTCGCCGCGAGGCTCCCCGTGGCCGGCAACGTACTTACAAGTCAAAGGAGGCAGGGTGCTCGGAATGAATTGCTGGACAGATAGAAAATATAGCGAAGCGGAAAAGCAATGTGAGGGAATTAGGCCACAGCACAAAAACACCTAGTATGGATTTTAGCTACAAACCGTAGTTTGATTATGGCCCATAAGGTAGAAGCAAGACTCCCCGAGCTTGTCATTTCTCATACATGCAGCGATATTAGGAGGTATCATCGCTGAGGAAGGAAGAGCCCAGCACCAAGAAAAGTAAGAGAAAGAGAAAGAGAAAAGTAGAAAATTTAGATTTCCCTATAATAAAGGTGAAAGAAAGAAAAATCTTCATATTTTATCTTAGAATAAAGAAAGTTTATTTTTTTTTCCAGTCAGATTGTCTAGGCGTCACCCAAGTATGAGGCTGCAAAGACAGCGGTTGTTATTATAGTGACATAACGAGACATCTAGGAGGTGATTCGATAACCCAGACAACGAGAGCACCCATTCTAAGAGACAGCTGGAACAGGGACACAGAATGTCATAGAAAAAACAGTAACAATCAAACAACGACAGAAAATAAAGTCCACCAGAGACCACAACATTAAAAATAAGTACAAAACTCATTACAAAAATATACAGCCTCATAGAGAAGCACGTTCCAATCAAGTCAGAAAAATATTGGAACTAACATTATTCAGGTAACCATTTGCGACTGCGGTGAACAGAACGGAGGAGAGGAAGTCCCAAATGTTACAAGGATATTCTTCACAGTAGTGCAGCCCCTGTATGTTAAATCCTTGCTTGGAAAGCCAATTTATCGTGATTTATGCTTAGCCAAAAGGAAATTAGTGTTGGATTTTCATCCTCAGTGCAACAGACATATGCTTTGAGATGTGAAGCACTTAATTTACAGGATATTTCTGAAGTCTAGCATATGATACAGTACTGTACATCCAAAGGAGTATAGGAAGAGACAAAAGTAGAAAGAACATTACATAAATTCAGTGCCATCAATGAACTTTCCAGTGTGCTATTTATATTACAGAAGTGTAAACCCACGGCTTCCCTTCCATACTATTAAATACTTCAATTTTTTGTTGTTATACTCTGAATTCATCATTTTAAGTTAAATAATGAGCAGAAATTCTCTAACATGGTACAGTAAATTAAAAGAAAATCTAGCTCATAAATTGTGCAGAATGATCTTGTTGCTTTGTTTTTAGAAAATGGAGTGATAAACACAGAACTACTGACACAGAAACAACCCACAATTAGAGGAGAAATGTATAAAGGACATCCCTTCAATTATCAGTTTCTATAGAAACCTCAAAGACCTTTGGTTGGGAGTAGCCCTCCATCGAGGGCACAATATTTGACAATTATCTCAAATAAATAAGACATAGTTATAATATTAAATAGAATGCTAAGTTAGGCCACCCAGCAATCCAACCTCTGAGGGAAGAAAAGGAATTCCAATGCAATTCTTAGTAAGAAACAAGGAGTGGATGTTTCCCCCAAGACAGACACGAGAGCCCCTTTTCACAACCTCCTCGCCTTTTCAGACCTTACAAATTAACAAGTTGAAACCAGCAGGCAGTTTAAGGGGGAAGAAAAGGGCTCGGGAGGCCAAATCAATATACTTTTTGCAGTAAAGCTTTTTTTTCCTTTCTTTCTTAAATAACTTTATAGATATTTACATAAATATTAAGGGAAGGCAAAAATCCCATAAGCCATCCTGGCATTCATGTCTATGGATACAGACAGGAACTAAGGAGAAAAGCCTAACAGAAAAATCATTGCGATAGAATAATAATTCACGATCCCAGGTTTTGCATTGATTAGAAGTAGAGATCTATTTGCAATCACAATTCAGCCGCTGAGAAAGAGTTTGGCACAGTTCAATGACATTCCTTGTTTGGCTGGACAAGACAATAAGTTTTTTTGTTTTGTTTTCCTCTCTGATCACCACAAATACTGCTAGGATGATCTTGCCTTACACTGCGCCCCAAGTCCATGGAAGCAAGCAAAGGATGGAATGTGTAGAAAATTCAGCACAAGCGAGGCAATTAACCACATGTTGCAAAGGTTGGTAAGACACTGGTGAGAAAGGAAAATAAAAAAGAATCCCCGCTTCAGATCTTGAGACAAACCATTCATGGAGTGATGCCAGGGAAGAAAGGAATGTTTTCATAGTTTGACCCACCATATTCCGGGACCGAGCCATCTCCGCGTTTCAGAAACAGGCGGACCCTGCGGCCACCGTTTTTGATCAGTTCTATGGCCCGCGCGTGCTTCATGTTCTTGGTGGTCTCCCCGTTGATTTCTAAGATTTCGTCACCAATCTGTCAATGTAAGGGAAGAGAAGAGGCTGAAATTAGAAATGAGGCTCCAAGAGGGTCACCACGAATGTATGAGGTGGAGGAGAAGGGCTGCAGCAGGAATGGAAGAAGAATGTGTCCGAGGGGAGGCTGCGCATTCCTGACTGTGCAGGGACAGCTCTGTCCTGGCCATGAGTTTGGCCACAGAGACCAGGAGACAGAGCCAGACAGGGAATCCCTTCCCATATCAGCATCTTTCTGCATCGTTCTGAAAACCCACCTTGCTTCACTGCATTTCTTGACGCCTGCTCTGAACTGGTGCTACATTTATTTATTTAATTTTAGTTTGGCTATTCATAAAGTCCTTAGCAAAAAGCGGTTATTCATTCTACATCCCACTGGGATATCCAAGTCATTTTTTTGAGCCCCTTTTCTCACTTGGATTTAGATACCTGGTATGGATCAGTAAACCTGCTCTTGTAAATACAATCATTTATTAGGGTAGGAAAACAGGACTTTGTCAAAGCATTGGCTTTTGCAGAGCAGCCCTGATTTATTTCTGTCAGCAAAAATTCTGCACCTGTAAATCTACCCTTAGCAAAAGAATCTTGAAAATGCCCTTCACACGGTATTTGGAGAGGAAGAGATATACGTTATAAATTATGCATCCTGTATTGGAGGAGTAAGGAGTACATAAAACTTAGCAGTTTACTTTTGGGGGGCATTTGGTAACATTAAGTTTTGTTAAAATGTTTATAATAATCCATTAATATAAAATTATGTGACAAAGTTAACAGTTACTAATGATTAAAAACTACGCTCTAATTTTAAAAACTATCTGCCAACATAAATGAATTGTCCCTCACTGCTCTTCTGCACACCAGTTGGAAGGGCAGAGGGCAGAGCAGACGGTACCTTGAATCTTTACCCACGGCTCCAGCTCCTCAGCTGGCAAAGGCTGTGGCCATTACATTTTTATTGCCACATGTGTCTTTGTTGCACAGAAAATGTCAGCTTACGTCCTAAAATTTGGAAAACTGGGCTTAGAACAAGGTTGGGGTGCAGCCTCCCGGCACATACATGCTCTAAAAGACTACAGATTCTGGCAGAAACTGCTGACAGAAACAAACAGAAACTCCAGCTCCTTTCAGTTATCACTTCATTCTCCTCCGAGCTGGCACAGCAGCCGGAGCACCCGTGGGGAAGAGGCAGGGAATTCAGCTTGCTGCAAACAAGTATCTTTCATAAAATCCGTTTCGCGCATACCCGCATCTTGCCACATCTCTCAGCCGGACCATCCTCAGCCAGCCGCAGCACGTACAGGTCCATGTTATACTCCCGGCCGCCTCGCAGGCTAAAGCCAAACCCTTTGGCTCCTCTTTCCAGCTCAACAGTATAGAAGTCTTGGTCCTGCTGTAGGGAAGACAACATAGGCACAGTTCAACAGAAAGTTAAATGCTATCCTATCTCTCATTGTGAAATTATTCAACCAGTGAATATAATTATATTTTTGACTTGTAATTGCAAAACAAAAAACAGTTATTGCACACAGACTTGGATTGCCTGGTTCCATGGATTTTTTCCTGTAATTTGGAGTATCAGTGATGGGCTGCGAAGGGTTGATTGAATTAATAGGCCTGGCTATGTCCCTCATGTTTTTAGACACCTTGGTTATGGGACCTTGTCTGTGACCAGTGCAGAAAGCAAGGTACTCCTGAAGGTGGTAGCTTGTGCTGGGCTTCGCTTAAACATTGATGGGTAACTCGGATGAAGCTGTATCATGGTGCTGGCTCATCCTTTTTGTTACCCCCCAGTATCTTACATTACGAGAGGCTCCAGGGCACAAGCGTTTTGCTCTAAAGCACAAACGCTGTTAGCGCAGAGACGTTTTGAAGACCCTAATGGATGGGTCAGCGCTGGGCTGGCCGTCGGCAAGGACGCTAACAGTGAGATAATCTCCCTAATAAGAGGCAGCCCGCAAACGCCGGGCACTCCGATTACTGCCCCTTGTTAAGTTTTGCTCTTTTCTGTCCTTTGAATTTCTCATCTGCACACTGCAGTACTTTCCAGAGAGACCCCTCAAAACACACACTTCAATAAACAAACACATAAATTATTACTGTCATAAAATCATTAGCAGTCCTTTTCTTCTTCCTTTTTTTTTTTTAATCTTGATGAGACTGTGCTTGAAACATTTGACAGGCTGGAACAGCAGCAGCACATATTAAGAAACTAATCAACAAATCCCTCTTTCTCCCCCAAACAGACTGGTGGAGAGCAGCCTCCCAGCAGGAATTTTCCTGGGAAACATTTGAGCACAGCCCTTAAGCTCACTGAAAGCAATTGTCTGTGGTATACAAAGCAATTAGAAAGTGCTCCTTACCTGTGCTGCTTGGGGTGGTTTGAAATCAAACTGGGATTCCTGCTTTGGTTTGGCATTGTTCCTGCTGAAAGGAATGAGAGAGAAAGAGAGGAAGAGGAAGAAAGGAAAAATACAGCTCATGGGGTGTGAGGAAGATGGAGAAGTAACCGAAGGGAGGGCATGTCAACATGCTCTCCTCAAGGAAGAGAATCTGACCTGGTCTCCTGTGGTATTTGCTGAGGAGTATGTGTGGTTGTAATTGTAGCAATTTTTTCTGCATTCGTCAATAAAGTAGCATTGGAGGATTCTGTAAAATAAATTTTTTATTATGAGGGAAGACTGTGACTTGTTTACTGAACTAAAAACGAAAAGAAAAAAACAACAATATGTTTTGCAAAGGCATTTCCCTGGAAAGTATCATTATGTTTGTTTGTTTAATAACTCGAGAGGCTCAAATTTCCTAAACCCAGCAATTAAAAGAATAAGGTCTAAGCTAGGTCAGAGCTATTATATAATGGTACAGCACAGAGATACTGGCTTTTTGAGTTGCACGTTGAAACTTACTGTGATATATTCCTCATGGACCAGCTTTTTCTAGTAACTGTCATTAACTAAGGAGGAATCTACCACTCCTGTGTAACTCCAGCAACTCCTCAAAATACCATTCCCCTTGCACAGAAGTTGCACTGGCATATGCTTAACCATTCAAAATGTTGCACACCTGCATTTCTCCCCTGTGGACAGTGATGGGGAATATTCACAAAGTCGCAATCACCAGAAACATCCCATTCATTTAGCTCTGTTAAAGTCACCACAATGCTAGGTGCTCCCTGGGGAACAGTTATGCACATGGTAGATACCTACTCTGAGCCTGTATCTACCCTACCTAGAAGAGGTCCACAAATAATTACAAAACACTGACTCTGCTCCTCTTCTGAGGAGCAAAACCTAACCTAAGTACATAGCTCATTGGTAAAAAAAAGAGACAGCAATAAATCCCATGCACCTTACTTCTTGACTGCATTTATCTAGTCCCAGCCAACATCAGCAGCACCAGACATCAGGAACAAAAACTGTGTGGAAGCTCCTGCTTCTCCTGCATAAAATTGCAAGGTCTGCCCTTGCTTGTCTTGTGCTCCTGTCACCTGGTAATTCATTTTCTTAACTATGGAGAAAGCTCCCACTATTAAGCAGAGCCCAGCTGTTGCATAAATTTGCAGAAATGGGCTTTTTCTTTCTTTCCTTTTTTTTTTCATCAGACACTGAAAGGTTCTGGTCACAGCTTTATTTTACCTCAGTAACTTATTTTATTCTATGAATGTGTCTTATTTGTGGAGAAACCTTGATAAGGTAAAAGCTTTTCCTTTGTGCAACCAGTAAGTATCAAAGGGAAATCAGAAGAAAAGGAAAAATGTGAACCATTAAGTAGAAGTATTCAACAACAGCACAGCTCCTCCGCCTGCATTTGTGTGCCCAAGCTACCACGTCCCAAACCTCAGCCTATGGAGTTGCAACATCCTAAGACCAGACACGTACAAAAAACAGCCTCTAAAGGACGTGCTGCTTGCAGATACCCCTGTGTGTGGTTAAGCCCTTGGATTTTAGGCATAACTCTGGGAATTCTGTAAGGATTTACCGATGCTGGAATGTCTCCAACATCAGAAGGCCTCACAACACCATTAAGCGTGCAGGATTCATCCAGCACAAGAGCCTCTGCAATCTTCCACAAATATTTGGAGACGAGATGACGATGGGCTTCAAAGAGACTGCAACATTCCTAACCTTAGTAGGTCATGCTGCGAATACCAAGTAGAGCAGCAATACATCCCTGGTACAGATTCATCTCCACGACACTGCTGTGCCTATCTTTAGCCCACCCTCTCCCAGGAGCCAGGAGTTCTGCATAATTTTTGCTTATATTTCATGCACAAGCCAGCCAAGACGCAGAACAAGAAAAGAACACTAGGAGAATGACAGTTGCTGTGGGTCTACATCCCAAATATTTCATTTATTTGCTGCCCTGCTCTGCCCTAGAATACTTCAGACACCAGCTAAGTGCCTAATCTAAACTGATAATTTTTAGGCTCTACATCACTGCATCAGCTCTTAGCATGTTGAGTCACTGTAACTTAATTGCAAATACACCTCTGCACGGGCCTGGCAGAATGAGTTGGTGCAAGACAATTACCTAGCAAAAAGTTGGTATTTTTAATAACTTCAAAAGACATTAACAATATAAGCTTATTGTTAGTCTCACAATGAACTCTAGTTTCATCATCATTTGTGAAGTTTAGCTTCCAATATATTCTTATTTTTCTCTTCAGAGAAACTCTCTTCAGAGTTCTTAGGTTTACAAAAAAAGTCTGAGACACTAATTTCTTAAATCTCATGGTTTTAAAGCAAATTTCTCAGTAATGTGTGCAACTTCTTAAATTACAACTTTCCACCTGCCTACCCCTTCACTAGGAATGCCCAACAGCTGCAGATATATCTTCCAATCTAAGCAGCTAATTTGAGCTAATTAAGCTTTCACATCTCTCAAACATTCTTAAGCAATTCAGAAATTATTTCTTTTATTTTTATTCAAAGGTTCACTCCCTCCATTTTAATCAGATATCAAAGATATATATGTATATATATACATATATATATATAAAAATATAAATAATTCTCCCAGTTGTTCTTTCCAAACTGGTGCACAGAGGCCAGATCAGACACGTGCTCATTTGGAGCCAATTCGCTATTCCTAAATACTCAATTTGCTGGAAGCAGCATTGGATCAGGTACCATTTGACCTGGAAGCTGTTAGACAGCAGGAAAATAAAACCCTCATGCAAAATAGAACATCATAAACAAAAATAACTTATAATCGGATCATTCCTAGCCTTGGACTATTTTTATCCTGTAACTAAACATAGTCTAAATAAGAGATTAGGGAACTACAGGGCGTTTCTCCCTGGGAATTGCATCACATAACTTCTACATTCTGCTTGGGAAATATCAGGTTCAATTCATAAATTCCCTCGAGTTCTTGGGGAGTGTTAAGTGTAGTAGCACTGATTCATATATACGGAGTGACAGCAAAATCAGGTGTCAGAATGAAATTGTCTCCTTCCAAGGGCTTTCCTTGTGCGGGAACATTTTTCTTAATGTCTTTCAGACTAGATCATTCTTTTTTACTACATTTAATCAAAATTTCCTGGACCGCAAATAATGCCCTGTATCAGTCTAAAAAAATGCACACTGCATCTGAGCCATCAGATCTTGTACTCCTGGATTCAGCCTGAAAAAGAGGCAGCAACACAAGAAAGCTTCTGCCAAACAAGCTCCCACTACTGACCTGTCTATGGCAGAAAATGACAAAAAACAACAAAATATTTACAACTTAGAACAATTAATTCTGCTAGATATATATATATATTTCATATCTGTGTGCTCTGCTCCTATTTGGCAACATAGCTGGGGATGATTTTGAGCAATCTGATAGATAATGCAGATCCTTATTTTTATTACCCAATTCAATGATCTGAAACTAGTCTCAACTGTCAGCAGGATTTAGAGGATGGGAACGTTCCTTCTGCTCAAAAATAACCTAATCCTGTCTGGGGTAACTCCTAAAACCATCAGCTGCAAGTGAGCAAGCAGTTGTGGAACTATTGCGTTAGACAAAGTCATTTCAAATTTCCAAACGTGCCAAGATCACTCCCAAAGCAACACAACCAGAATAAGAACCGATCTCCCTTCCAGAAGCTTAGAACACCACAATATCTTTATGCCTTTCTATTATCTCTTTTACTCTGTTGTTTATGTACACATGGCTCTGGGGTATTACTAAGTGTTCAACAATTACCAAATAATCTAATGCTGCATAATTAACCTAAGAACCCAATCCCAAAGTACCAACATTGAGAAGTTACAGAAAGGCGTTTTATGGAGACACTTGTAGGAATATGGATAGAAAGGAAACTTCTTATAATTTATAACTATCAATGATCATCTCTCTGTTTAAGATGGGTATGCCCTATGTGAAACAAAAATAAAATACAATTGGAAGGTTTATAACCCCATTTACTGCTAATTCCCAAAGAGGGTTGGGAAAGAAGTCCACCAAGGCTAGAGCTCCGACCAAAGCCAAAAGACAAGGCAGAAAACAAGAGGATGCCCAAGATAGGAGAGCAGGAAACATGTACTGTACCATCTCCGGGAATGATGCGCAGAGTGACGGTGTTCCCTGCCTCTTTGATGAGGTTGACGATGTCCGAGTGCGATTTGTTGGTGATGGAGCATCCGTTCACGGCCAAGATGCGGTCGCCGACTTTCAGCTTGCCGCAGCGGTCCGCGGGACTCCCTTCAATTATCCGACCTATTTTGTGAGGCATGGCCACACATGCATTTCCCGCTTTTGTATTGGTTTGGGGGTTGTTTGTGTTTTGGTTTGGTTTTTAATTGTTTACATACGTGGGAATCGGGTGAAGGGGAAAAGGAGAAAAAGGGTTGAAAAGGGAAAGAGAAGGTTAAGGGTTAATTAATTAATGCATCAAGCAAAAGTTATTATAGGATAGCTTTGCTGCCAGTGTTCAAAACATTGGCAATCAACTAGTACGAGTGCACAATATTTTACTTCTTTTACAAAAAAAAAGTATTTTAATCCATCAACTTCTCCCACATGCTTGATTTCTGTTAATAAACAGTGACATTTTTATAGCGTACAACTGCACTCGCAGCCCCATAATAACCTCAACCCTGATTTTATTTTTGAAACAAAAGAAAAAAAAAAAAAAGGAAACTGCTGGTAGAAAACATAACCTTCCTCCCCCAAGATTACATGCCCACATCTCTAGTCTTCCTCTAAGTCAGGTGCTGTTGGAGCTTCTGCCAATGTTTTGTTCTTTCTCAGTTTAGAAAGATACAACCACTCTAGGCTAGGAGGGAGCACGACTCCCTTTCTGTCACGGAGACCCAATCTATCAGCGCTGCACAGGGAAGCAGTATGAAAGAGTTTGTTTTTCCATTGGGAATAAAGGAACTACTGGGTAGGGCACGGGGCCACCAGAGATGGGCCAAGACTGACAAAGCCAAGCAGCTTGGTGCAGTCCTCCACCTCGCGGCCCCGTCAGCCGTCCCCTCTTTTGATCTTAGATGGCACAGGGATGGGAGCAGGAAAGGAGCAAGGACCATTTCATTTCAATACCTCTAAAACCACATGTCAAACGGTTGAGATGTCTAACAGACACAGCCAGGGCACTCAAGGATGAATGTGCATCAGAGCCAAAACTCCCCCTCTGTCCCTTGGGATTGCTTGGTCCCAAAATCAGAGGGTTTTCATCAATACGCAGCATTGGGATGGAGGGCACACACAACTGAAATCAGATTAATTACTGGGTTTTCACAGGGCTTCCCTAGATGGGCAGGGGCCCTTAGTGCACAGCACATGATGAGCAGCATGAGATTTGCAGTGACCATCTCACACCTCCCATGCACGACACATTCTCCCTTAAGATGCACTTTGCCCGCGTGCTGTAATCTTATATTTGACGAGTAGTTTTAGAGATATACATTGCTGCATGCAGAACAATACCAAAGAGACTGTAAAGAAGTAAAGGCTAAGAAAAGGAATATGAGGTGAAAGAACAAAGTTAGAAAGACACAGTGAAAACCAGCAGAATGTGTTAATATTAATCACAGATGGTGAGGGGTTTTTTTTTTTTCTTTTACTCTGGTGTTAGGAAGTTTCTCTTTCTGATAACACCCATCAAGTTCAGAGCTGTTCTGAGGGCTGAAATAAGTTTTCACTCAATCCAATTTATTGGACACAGACGACTAAGTCCATACCAAGGGGACCAAGGTGGGTTTTAGAAGCAGCCTGGCCCATCTCTACATACTACCTATGAAAGAAGAAAAACTTCAAAGCAAGTACAAAGCAAGAACCACAGAGCAGAGGGGAGGCATCTCATGCAGAGATTTATGAAAAAGTTGAACACACTCGAAGAAAAATTAAAGGAAAAACAGTTGCAGATCAATCAATCTCAATGAGGAGCCCCTGCACAAATAACTTCCAGTTAGGTGGCATCTTGGCTAAAGTAAACACAACTCTATAACCTCATGTCAAAGCTTCTTTGCAGAAAACAGTTAAAGCATGCTCCTCAGCAGGTAAAAATTATCTGTACACACATTATTAAATGCTTTCAGAAAATTTAGACTGAGTTCTGCTTAATCAATACTGCAGCATGCTGTTGTGTGCCGGCACCAAAATCCCTGTTCTGGAAGAGCATTTTCAAGGAACGAGGACAGTGCAGGGGGTCTAGCTGCAGAGAGCAGTGTGATGCACTGAATCTACACTACTCGTTCCCTCCCTTGAAATCTGCTATAACTGCCCAGAGCAGTGGTAGGGATGGCTCATCTCTCATGAACAACCACCCTGCAGTTGCTACTCTTTTTACTAACATAAGGGCACTGCTGATGGGCAACAGCAGAAAATTTCAGAGGAAAAAGTCTAGACCAAAGCCGGAAAGGCCATTTGTTGCCACATGCATGCTCCAGGAACATGCAAGATGTACAGGGAGATGGCAATGTATTTTGTCTACAAAATACCACTCTGCTCCGACAGGTACTGTGATAATGGCCAGGGCACTTGCTCTGCCTTCCTTCTCCCCCTTTCCACACGCCACAGACCAAGAGGAAGGGGGCACCTTCTTCCTTCCCTACCATGTAGAAGTGGATGCTGCCCCTGGCCCTTGTAGTGGAGACAGGTAGAGAAGAAAACAGCAGCTGAAGCTGTTTCCCCCCTGCAATGACATTTATGCTCTAGTGCAGGCTGTGCTGGGCACAACAGCAAAACCAGCTTATTTGTGCTTCTCAACACACGGCTCATTTGCTCTGTAGACAGAATTGCCTTGCTTTTGCACCTGGAAATGTATTTCTGGCGAGCAGAAGGGGCTGTCTACAGCAAGAAGCCATGACTGCTTTTGTTAAGGCAGGACGCAAAATGTATTGGTGCAGGAACTTGATTTCCCCTGCTCTAAAGAATAAGGGAAGGGGAGACACAAGGTGGTGAGGGTCAGAGCGTGGACCTGTTCTTTTAACAGTATTCTCCGCTGTACATCTCACCAGCAAGCACCGTTAATTAAAACTTTCCAGCTAGCAGCATGCTTACCCCGTAATGAGGATCAGGAGAATAACCTTGACTGCCAAAGAGAAGTTAATCAGTTTAAGCACTACTGCTTTTAACCCAGCTGGCTCCATTCCAGGCCCCGGAGACGTAACGCGCTGCCCTCGCTCCCTCCCCGCGCCGGCGAGCGCTCCGGCTTGGGGGAATCCCTTGCTGCTCTTAGAGCAAATCCCCGCGGGCACCAGGAATCGCTGGTGGTGGCAGTTTGCTCCTCAGGTTCAAGGTTCTCATTTGGTTCTTCTTGGCTCTGCATTGAGCTACACCCAGGATGCAAACACCTCCCAACCTGCAGCTGAGCTCAGAACTGCATAAATCGGGGCCCGCTCACGCAGTGCAGCTAAACAGAGCCTCGCCGGCTGCCTCACACTGCATCTCCAAGCGGACACTCACCAAACGTCGTCCCCGCCTCCGGCCGGCTCACGGAGGAGACGATGACGAAGCCGAAGCCCTCGTTCTCGCCGCGGCGGATCTCCACGTCGTAGGGCTGCACCACGGCGCTGACGACGCCGCTGCCGCCGCCGCCGCCGCTGCCGATGCCGCTGGTGCTGCCGCTGCCCGAGCTGACCGTGTTGAGGGAGTTCTGGCTGCCCTGCGGCGTCCGCTTCTCCTCCGTCAGCGAGGCCGGCTGGTTGCTGCTGTGGTGCGACGAGGCCGGCGATGGGACTTCGTTCTCGGCCTTGGGAACTAGGGAAAAAAAGCACGTTCGTGCTGAGCAGCCTGTGGTGTTTCCTGCTGGAAACACGCTGCGTGCCCGGGAACATTAATGATTTCTGGCTTTCATCTATAGATCATGATCAGAGTAAGAAAGGGCTGTGGGACATCGCTGCTGGCAGCTCTGTCAGGTGATGCCACGGACCACACGTGCTGATGCTCCTGGGCACAGAGTGCACAACCACCACCACTCACTGCTGCAACCACCACCGCAACACAGCTGGACCGGTGCAGCAGCACGTGCCTGCGTCTGTAATGATTACATTCGCTCATCATGGCTCTTAACATATGCACAACCACTTGCATGTGCAAGCAGACACAGCAACACCAGCTATCCACCTCTTAAAACCTGTCTATTACTCAACACCATCAGTCAGACAGCACTGATTGCCTCTGATTACATTATCTGTTCTGAAGAGTAGTAATAACTACCCATACGACAGCAAAGACACTTGCAAAATAACCTTTTCTGGACAGAAGAACCAGCTACTATCACCTGTATAGTCTAGCAGAGTTTTGGAGGAGACTACAAACATATCACAACTGTTCAACAGCAACTGAGGTTGGACGTGGTATTAGTATAAAATCTAATCAACTACCACAAGGCTTGAAGGAATCTCAAAAAATCATCTAGTCCGCACTCTGCTCGAGTCGGGGCCCTCTATACCGACTGTCAGTCCTGACAGATGTTTGTCTAATCTGCTGTTAAATATCTCCCCAGGCAATCTATTGGTTGCAATATCTAACTCAAATCTTCTCTGCTGCAACATAAGGCTATTATTTCTACATCTATCTAGCAGGCATATGGAGAACACATTACTCCCTCCTTCTTTGCGGCAGCCTCTTAGAGTCTTGGGGAGTTTAACACCTCCTCCCCCTTCTCTGCTTGAGGCTAAACAATCCCAATTTGTTCAGTATTTCCTTGCAGACCATGTTTTCCGGAGCTCTCCTCATTCTCCCCGGTCCCCTGGACTCCCTCCAGTTGGGTCCTCTCCAACTTTCGTAACGCACTGGACCATATTGCAGCTGAGCCATCACCCTGATGGGAAATCAGGAGAGCTGTTCCCTGCCTGCATCCCAGCAGGGTGGTTCTTTATCAGGGGGTAGCTCAGGTAAAGCTTAAGGCCCACAATAATCTCTGCTTCTTCCAGGTCCCCACGGTCCCCTTGTGCAGCTAAAAGCAGCACAGAGCACTTGTCCCTATCGAACGGCTGCCTCTGCTAATCAGGTCACTTTGCCAGTTGGTCTGATGAAGCAAGATTGGGTTGAACATCTTAAAAGGAACCAGAAAATCAGAGCCAAGCGCAAAATCGAAACCTGCAAGCCCATGGTCCAAGGGAATGGCAAAATACTCTTGAAAAAGAATTACCTGTCTGGACTTACATGCTTTAAATATGTATTAAAACAACAATATTCTACATATCAGGAACTCAAGAGCATAAATATTCCCCTATATGAACCTCGGGACAGTGACTACCTATTAAGGTCAGTAATCTTTTCCTACTGGCACGTAGATGAGAGGAAGAATAAGAGGCCAAAATTCAAGAGCAGGCTTGTCTAAAAAGCTATGGTGGGCTTCAAAAGCTTATGAATACAAAATGAGTAATTTATCCCAGAATAACTGCCCATATTTGAAATGATTTTGAAATAGCTCATCTGGAGTTACAAGCCCTTGAATTTCAAGGCTTTACACCAACATCTCATGCATCTAGATCTTTTTATGATAATTTCCAGCCTAGAGCTTTTAAAACCAGAAAGAAAATCATGTACAAAAATACCACCAAAAATTCAGCTGCTCTTCCTGCTCTTCCTACCAAGTTCCATCTCTATTTTTGTGCTCTCACATGGGCAGCTCTCTGACAGCAATGACAAAACCACCAGGACGCTCCTGTAATTCTCCTCTGCTAATAGAGCAAAGACATAACCCAGCATTTAATGCCCAATGGAAAGAAGAAAAGAAGTAAGTGAGTATTTGCATTACACTGGAAGGAACTCAGCCCTAGAGGTACCATTCTAGTCATAACTTCCACTGTGGACCTAGTTTTCAACAAAAATGTTATTTTGATGCCTTTAAGCTTGAGGTACATCACTATTCATTTTTCTATGGATGCCTAAACTCGAGTAACTATCTCACGTCCATTCTTTTTGGAAAGGGCTAAACCAAAGTCCCTGTCTCAAGTTCCCTAAACTGACCGACAACATCACACTCCACTCTCCTATAGAATACATAACTTTAGAAAGCTCAAATTTGTGTCATTTGCTCTGCTATCAGGACATTTTTGTGTCACCCGTTGGGGTGACACTATTCTCTGCACCTTCATCTTTCTGGCAACACTTCTCTTCATTTAGGCTCTTCACACTTCTTTTGCAGTGTGTGCAAAAAGAGAAACCCCTACATTACAACCACCCATGAGGCCCCTGCACCATCAGAACCAACAACCAGTTGGTTCTGATCACTTCTAACCAGCTTCGCATCCTACAGTTAGTTCACTTTAGTGGTGCGTATTGTGCAACCCCAAGGAAGCTTCTTTTCTGCTTAGGACACTATTAAATACTCATCGACGTTCTCTCTCTTTCCTCTCCTTCTGTGGATTCTTCAGCATCTCTTCCCTCGCCTCAGGCTATGAGGCAGCATAGTTATTTTAGGAAGAAAACGCAAGTTGTGAGCAGGCAAAGTCTGTTCTTGCACAGGTTCAAAAGCGAATCTACATGTTGCAAATAAACGGTTCCCAACTTTACCAGAAACCTTCCCAAAGACCGGGGAAGACAAGTGCGATCAAAGAAAATCTTGCCTGGAAACAAATTTTGTCCAAGAAGGAAAAAAGCCAAAAATTGTCAAAAGAGAGAGAATAACCTATTTCCCCCGAGTTCTGTCAGGATGACAAGGAGGCACCGTTGTGCTTTAAACCATGTGCTGAACAGATGGGGACTGGCAAGCAAATCTCCGCCCTGCAGCCTACCTGTGTAAACGACTTTGCGCCTGACGGTCAGGTTGACGTGGCCTTGCTTGGCTGCCTGCTGCATGAGCTGCACGACAAGCTGGTGCGACTTCCCAACCACGGGGGTCCCGTCCACGCAGATGAGCTCATCGCCCGACCTCAGGCGGCCGTCCGCATCCGCGGCGCCCAGCGGCACGATGTGACCGATGTAGATCTGGCGCATTTGGACAGAGAAAGGGGAAAAAACAGCAAGAAAAACATATAAATGGGAAAATGCTCATCACAGCTGGAAACAAGGGGGCTGATATTCAGACCCAACTTATTAGTGACCAGGAATTGCTAACTGATGTCTGCTGTTTAGTTGGTTTGCTCCTCTGGAAGCAGCTCCATGTGCGTTATAGACCAGGACACTGCCCATATCATGAAAATTGTAAAAAAAACACTGCAAAATTGGGACATTTTGCTTCTTTAAGCAATCCATTGAATGACAGCCAGCCTTGGAAAATGTGTTCCAGCAGAAGGAGCGGAAGATATTTAAAAGCAGCTGAGTGTTGTCAGGGATGCTGAGATCGAGTTAGCCTTTCAGCTGCCTCTAGGATTTCCAGACCAAACATCATCCCCAAGTCAGCCTTGGTTTGTCTTCAGGGAGTTCACTGAAGTTATTCCAGCATGAAAAGAAAAGGAATCTGTGTCCTCTCTTTCCAAACAAGGGTAAGAGCATTTTGGCAGGGAAATCGGTGGAAGTTTATGCTGCTGCTCTCTAGTGCTGACCTGCACGGTGCGTAGAAGACTACGTGCTTTCAGCCTAACACCTTTCATGGGCATCGGACTTCTGGTTAAGAAGTTCACTGAATTCAAGGAAGGAAATTGAACAACAACAACAAAACCCCTCGAACTGCTCTTAAGTCAAACACTGGAAGCTCTGCAAACACGATCAGGACATCCGTGCCCGGAAAATTTCTGATTTATATGTTTTCATTTGGGCGATCACAAAAACAGGCAGCAGCGAGTGATGTCAAACCCATTTTAAGTATGGGGCGGTTTGGTGGTTTGTTTGTTTGATGGGGAGAAGGGAAGGAGTTGCAGGATGTAAATCCATAGCCCAGTGACTATTTTAACACAGGTGCCACAGCGCAGATGGCACATCTGCCATGTCCCTGCGCTGGGTCAGGGGGATGTCACAAGTCCAAACAACCCTGCTCTCAGATGCACTCACAGGTTCGCCGGGCTCATTTCCACCAAGAATCCTAAATCCAAAGCCGGTTTCCTTCCTCCAAAGAAAGATATCCTGCTCTTGATAATCTGGAACTGAAGAGAAAGAAGGAAAAGTCAACATTGTGGGAAAGCACAGCCTGATGCTCCCTCTGCCACCACCTCTGCTGTGGTCCTCTCGTCATTGTGCAGGAACCTTGCCTATCGTGGCCACAAAAACAAAGAAATCCACTAAAATCCACTTGCTTCTGCTGGGAGGGTTTTACTGCAGACAACAGTGGGGAGGGACTTCCACACAATTTTACTCTTTAAATGAGGTTCTGGGCTTTTAGACATAATTAAAAACATTAACAGATTTAGGCAATAAAGGGCTATTACTTAGATTACTACCAACAATTATCCAATGTTTTCTATTTCCTACTAGGTGCCTAATTGTGCCTTTCCATTTGTTTCTTACGGTAATATCTCCATCAGTTCTAGCACCACTATCCAATGCAAAAACCTCTTCCAAATCAGCAGTAATCGAATATGTACAATGGAGAATCACTCTGTAAGAAACAATGCAGCTGCCTCCCCTTTCACAAAAAGGAGAGACAAAGGGAGACAAAAGAGCCACTTGTTACAACTTCTACTATTTAATTAACTTTCACGAGTATAGTTTACTCTCTATCTATTGACACTACTTTAAATAACTGCGGGCCAGATCCCCAACTGGTGTAAATCAGGGCTTACTGAATACAATGCCGCTCTCCCAATTTCCATTTGTTCATGCATGGGGTTTTGTAAAACCACTGAACAGACAAGAACAGCTGGAAAGAGAAAAAAGACGACCTTACCTACTCATTAGTATGGAACACCGGTAAGATTTTTACAATGAATATTACATACAGCGAAGTACTAACCTTGAAGTGGAGCTGAACAGAAATGTTTTATATTAACTTATTCATGCTTGCTTTCATCCCTCTTTTAAAAAATGCAAAATTAATTGCTAACATTAAATCATATCAGAAGACAACTTCAGGCTCATTTAATATTTATCGGTTAGTAACTGCAACATTGACTAATTTTGTAATAATCTCCTCCCCAAATTTATAATTAATGAGAGAAAAAGCTATTCCTTTACAAGCCAGCTGCCTAGATCTTTAGTGAAGAAACCAAACTATAACTTGCAAAAATATAATTTAAATACGTGCATGCTCAGATACAGGAATCAGCTCTCCCCGGCAGACAGGAGCTGGTTTTCAATATCTGGAGCAGACAAACTGCTGTGCAGATAGAGCTGTTTTCTTCCATTGACATGAGTGTCAGAGGGGGCCCTGATTGCTTTTACTCCACCGGTGCCCGTTGTGCAAAGGTCCAGCCAGGGCTTCCCAGCTTCAGACATTTGCCCAGCTCCGATGCAATCTCGTCGGTGACTCAACAATTGGCTTAAAATATAATATGATTTCAAGACCAGGGAAAACTCAAAATTAAAAGAAGAGGTGAGTGCTGAGGCACAGACGTCTGGTTTGACATTTTCATTGAGGCCCGTTTATAGCCAACGATTTTATAGATCACCTTTTCACGTGCCGCCTTCCCATTTTAATTGCTTGCGGCTCTAAACGAAGCTTGAGATCTGTATGCATTACCTTACCAGACTATAGGCTAATTTCCCTCCAAATGCAATTACAGACTAATCAGGTGCTAAACAGCCTGGAAGCCTGCGCTGCTCATCAGGCAGGAGGAGCTGCCTGGAGGCAACCTGCCACAGCCAGCACCTCGGGCACAACACCAGAACGGGGACATGAATCAGTCAGCGTGGGTCGCTGTGTCTCCCCAGCACTTCACAGGGTTTTTGGAAAAGGCAGGTCCAAAGCAATTAAGAGCAATTGGATCTGTCAGAGGAAAAACGGCTGTGGGGCCGTTGTCTCTCCATGGCTCAACCTTCCCGTTTGTCACCTCTCCAGCCTCACGTTCCAGCCTTATGTTCCTCATCCGGGCAACCAACTAGCACTCGTGGCCAGGGGAGACTACAGCAAACCTACGTGTAACTGGAGGAGTCCAACCAAAGCAACAAAAACACTGGTCTAGCCCCCAAAAAGCAAGTTCATCCATGAAATGGTCATTGCAGTGGAAGGGTTACAGCAGGGGAATCACGGGTAAACGAACATACGGACAGCACGTACACGAACACGACACGAGCACGAACCCAACAAAACTCCTTTTACCCTTTTTGCTCCAGCTCAACCATGATTCATGATTCAGTGGCACCGTCCAGATTGCTGATAAAACCTCAACCACCGCAGGGTCATAATAAAGCCAAGGTTGGACATCTTGGTTGGTCCCTGCTAGTCGATGGGATTTAAGAGGAGCCACTTAGTTACGACAACCAGAACATGGGTCCTCTTAAGACAAATGGGAAAATTCATAGTGGTGCTGAAACTTTATGCTGAAAACCACTGAAAAACGGCCTCTACAAGGCAATCACTACAATTCTGCCCCTCTGAAAAAATGTTTAAAACTTTAAAAAACAAACAGAAAACCAGGTGGTTTTGGCAGCATCGCAAAAGGGGTAAGGAGAGTTCTGCCAAGTCCACAAGGAGGAACGGGCCCGGAGCCGCGCGATATGGTCCTGAAATGGGAACACGATGCCCTCCCGCCGTCCGCGACACCAGCGCGACGTGGAGGGAGGACGTGGCACCTCGGCAGCCAACCCGGCACGGGTTGCCCGGGACACGGGGTCCTCCCGCCACGCGGCAGCAGGGACACCACCGCGAGACACCACAAGACACAGATACGTTCCCGGCTCAGTCTTACATTCTCCAAAACTCGTGGAATTGATTTCTCTCTCTCTTTCCCCCTTGCTCAGTCCAGCTGCAGGCGAAGGTGACATAGCTGCAATATTAATTTTACAGTTTTGCAAAGCTTAAGGCATCTTGCTTTGGTTAGTTCAGTAATTTAATTTTCACAGTATGGATCACGTTACACTTGCATGCATCTAACTGCTAAGGTTATAACTACTACAGGTTAGGACACACTAACTTTTACATCTACTTACACATTTGTATACATGTGGATACATAATATGCATACACATGTCAATTTACACACTTAAGCACACGCATGCAAGTATATGAGAACAACGTTTATTGCTCCTTGAAGGAGGAATCTCTTTGAGAACACCTTAAAAAGAGGTTTCTACAAAACAATTTTCACCATCATAGCGAAATCTCTTTCTCTAATGCTAAAAGAAACAGATGAACAATGAAAAGAGTGTTCAATTAGAGGTCACTTTAATTAAACTTACTATACAAACCTTAACCATTATCTTGTGTGTTACATAAAAATGCTTTTCTTTCCTACCCAGTGGGATATCAGTTTCAACAAAAGATGGATACAAAAATAATCTGTAGAATGAGTTTGCTGTAGTCACTAGCTCATTTGAGGCAGCAACACTTTCCGTGACTCAGAGCTTGGCAAGTACCAAAGTCTTAAGGCTCAGATTCAGCAAAGTACATAAGGATATGCTTGAAATTAAGAGTGAGTAGTCCCACTGAAGGCACTGAAGAGTTTCACTCTCAGAAACTCCCGTGCTTTAGCCATAAATCTCATGAGAATCCATAGTCTCAGGGGATTCCCAGTTGCTAGACAATCCAACTGCAGCAAAATCTATTTTTGCTTTCTTTTCCCTTTAAGCTGCCCTCTAGATGCACGGGGGATTTTTGAAATACATCGGCACATCCTTAACAAGGAGGCAAAGTGCAGCCCAAGGGGTGACACCAAGGTGCAGGGACCGCTCGACACCTTGGCCGAGCTGGGCTTGAAGCTGGTGATGGTCAAAGAGCAGCCAAGGGCCCTGCAAGCCCATCCGCAGCCTTGCCCGCTCGTGCAAACACTAAAATCCTTTTAAACACAACGTGCTCCAAGGGTATGCGCACATCTGTGGGCCCGAGTGCACGATTATAACTGTTTGTGTCACATTAATGCAATAAAAGAACACGACCCTACAAAGGGCTTTTAACTATCATCTTTAAAGTCAGCCTGATCAGAAGGCAGCTGGCAATTTCCGGAGTCCTTTTCTGTTTGAGGGAGAAAGTATCTAACGATTGGCGTCGTTGTGCAAATATTTTTAATTCTTTGTAATTGATGGTGAGTAAATGCTAAACACTAGGTCAGCTTTGTTTGTATTATTTTAATTAGATTTGGGGAGAGAAAATCCTAGGAAATAAATTATGTGCCTGAAAACAAAATGCAAATATTAAAGATAACTTAGAATATTTTAAAAGCTTTAAAAATTATCTATAGTGTTCTGCTTTACTTTTAATTAAATGCTTAAGCCCTTCAAAGGGATTCATTAACACATCTGCAATTCAGATTAATTCATTTTGTCACTGCTGTTTTGACAGATGGCCATATGTAGGATGCGGAATTTTGCAAAGCAATCAGGCCACATGAGAAAAATTTGACAACAGATTGCGTTAATCTTTAAGGAAGTTTAATAATACATCGAAAAATAAAGAGCATATTATAAAAATATATTTTCAATAAAGCAGTACAAGATGTTGGAATTGTGGTTCTTGGGTAAACTATTCAATTACTGTTTCTTTCACCGAGCGCTCTCCACGTATGTAATTCCAGGATCTTGGAACCAGTCCATTTTTTAAACCTTAAGGGTTCGTCATTCTCTGATTCACGCGCACAGCTCCCATTAGCAGTAATGAGTTACCCATAAAGAGGAGCTCAGGCAGCTACGACTTAGCACCAGCCAACAGTGCATTAGGTATCGTCGCCCAACGATTCGTTTTCGCATTCGCTCAACACAAAGCTCTCTATTCTTTAAAGTCTTAATCTGGCAAAGTATTGCGACCCTGGGCCAGATTGCGGCAGAGCAGCCGAGCTCAGCATAAGCCTGAAAGCATCCCCGTCCCTTTGGGTTTACAGCTTGAAATTAAGCTCTGCTGGCCCAGAGCCAGAGCACTCGGCACCTTGGTGATCCCCTCACCCAGCAGAGCTCCGTGCGGGAGCTCTACCCTGTGTATATTGAATAAAGTTGCTGTTCTCATCTTGCTGCTACTCAAGCATCGTCCAAACAGAAAAAATGGAGCTTTTTCTCAGCTTTGCATTATTAATTCTAGCTTTATATATTTAAATATTTATGTATATTTTTAGCAGGCAATGCCTGCTGCTCTCCTCCTCAGATTCTGAGTACTTCCTTAGGCTCAGATGCTTTGGGTACATCAAAAAATACACAGTTTCACAAGGCTATAGGCTATTTGGTACTTCTGAAGCAAATTCTGCTCTTCCAGTGGCTTCAGTGAGACAAGTCACATATCTCAAATACAGCCTTTGTTATTAAATAATGATTCATGTATCCAAGGAACAAGAAAAGCATAACACGTTTTACCAGTTTTGAAAATTAAGATGTTGTGCCTTCAGTGTCTGCATTATTACCATTAATAGCAGAGGGATGCGCTCCTAGTCAGAAAGGCAGCAGGTGGCCATTGCAGATTCAGTACATTTTAGAATCATGCTATTCATATATTGAATTAAATCTCTTTAAATTATTATTTTTAGATTTAAAAAAAATCTGGCTGTGCTGTGGCTAATGAATTCCTCTTTTTGTGTCAACTGCACTTGACAAATTGCATTATGCTCTCTTTATATTCAATGATTTCTGAAATAGGACTAAATAAAACATTGAGAACAATCTCATAACCTAAGATTCTGCCTCCCTGAGCTTCATCACATACTTTGATATGGAGGACTGTTTCTGTTTTTCAGTCTATCTGTGAATCCCTTTCAGATTCATCAAACACAAGGCAAAGAATCAAGAGACGGAAAGTCCTGGAGTGCTGGAGCTTCTTGGGCCATGAAGACTTGTCGGGACTCGCCAAGAGCCCAGGTTGAAGGACACCTCAGCCAAGCTCAGCACAATGGCTGGAGTAACATCCTCCTCCCTACAGCAGCTATTCATTTACGTTCTGCTGACGTTTGCATTACACAGTGACCTAGGATCCAAAGCTATGGACAACAGAAAGACATGCTAACGTAAGTCCCAAAGACAAAGAGGTCCTCAAGCAAAGAACAAAACAAAATGTATATCCTTGCATTGTGGCCAGCCAAGGGAGGCACCTAGAGAAGCTAAACGAGGTTGCAGCTAATGGATAGCACAAAGCAGAGCACACACGGAACAGACAGACAACAAGACAGGAGTCCCAGGAGAGGTTGCTCCCATCCTGCAGTCTGCAGGGCTCCCCAAGGCCAGATCAAGGGCTGCGCAACTAGTGCTCGAGCATCACGGGGAAGCAGTTTCGGGGATGATGCATGTTCGTAACTGAGCAGCCACCAGCTGCCCCTTTCTGTCCTGGCAGGCCAAAGGGAGGGCAAGAAACACTGCAGCTTATCCCAGGACGGGCTGTGTTTTGTTTGCGAAGCACACACTGTTCTTCACCATCATCATCAGAGAGCAGGGAGAGGGACAGCAGGTCAGGACTTGGTGGGGAAGGAGCGAGAACTGACTGCTGACCTCGAAACCAGCACCAGCTGCACTTTGGGATCTGACTGCAACAGGATACACAGCAATTTCACTGGTCCTTTTCACTTTGGTTGCATCTTTCCTCTTCACTTTTCATCAGGTTCAGGAAAGCCAAGTCATAGGTAAGAGTGCAAGTTAGTATCCAGGAGGCACACGTCATTTCAGCTCAGGATCTGAAATCCATGGGCTCTTGGACACTTCCAGGGGCTGGTGCTTACAAGGAGACATGACCACATCCTGCTTTTGTCAGTCTCCAAGAACTCTTTGTGTATGAAACCAAGCAGTCCTAGGAAACACATTCCTGGGCAGAAAACGTCTGGAGAGGGAGGTAAATGGGCACTGTGGTCCAAACAGGCAGGTCCCACCCGGCAGAAGAGCCAGGAAAAAAGGACTGAAGTGACAGAAGAGGATTGATTCCCTCTACCCAGAGATCCTGGGCACACAATAGAGTGACACAGGGATGCTGGAGGATTGCAACGTGGCAGCACATGAGATGCTCTAGCAAAATGCCCAAGCAACAACATCACGGCCCAGTGTCACAGTGCCAAGAGGACTGCGACACTGGTAGCGTTTGGACCTGGGTAGCCAGAGCGCCAGGAAAGCAGCAGAAGGCTCTACTGGGAGGGCTCTACTCACAGACAAGGCTACAATCTCTACAAGGTACCTACAGGCACCAAGGAAAGAGCCACCGTTTCCCACACTGTTCTGGAGGGGGGCCCAGAAAGACAACAGCTCGAATGCGCGCGGGGAGATTTCTCCCACTCGGCCTCAGGTTTTTATCGGGAAAGACAGGCAGGAGTTAGGGCTGCTAAGCTAATACTAATGACTAATTAGTACGAGTTAAAACAGTTAATTAGAAATCAGCTAAACAGCCACAGGGGGTCAGAGACAACGACAACACGGTGCCTGTGGGGACCCCGCTGCACGGAGCGAGCTGGAGAGCTCCAGCTGCACCAAGGTGATACCGTTGCCACGGGCCGGCCTGGATCTCGGCAGTCTGGGGCAGGTGAAGGAGCTCTGCAGGGTTGGCAAGTCCCCCGGCCTCAGCTCTCTGCCCCTCTCTCCTATTTCAACTAGGTGCACAGGCAGCGAGGGGGCACGGGCGCTGCATTTCTCCGTAGGTCTGGCCCAAGAGCCTGCAAGGGGAGGAGTACAGCTAAGCCCTGCAAAGGCAAAGGCAAAGAAAGCAGCACAGAGAAGCAGACACACCTACAAACTGCATTGCTGAGACATTCAATCCAAAGGGAGGCATCTTCAGCCAAGAAAACTGTGACTCATGATTTAATTTTTCCAGGACATAAGATTTAGAAGTGATTCATTTGGTCAGGAAAAAAAAATATCAGTCTTATATTTCTCATTCTTGGTTAATGTTCATTTCATACTGCTTCTATCAACTTCCAGTGAGCACAAAGAAAGCAAACTCCGGGTTATAACCTTGTGGCACTAAGACTTCCAAGCTCCCTTTTCCATAATTAAAATAGCTATTGTTTCTGGATGTGAACCTAATACTCTTTAACTCTTTAAGAAGCTTTTATAGATTCTACCACCTTCAGCAGCATAATTAAAGTGAAGTTAGCAGGCTTATTTTGCTTGCAGAGGAGAAACAAATTGAAGGCATATCCGTACCCTTGGAGCAGAGTCAAAGCCCTGCTGAACTATTAGCCAAGTGTGTAGATTAATAATTACCATAAAAGCTGTTTACAATTTGCATTTGATTTCTATACAGTTAAAGTGGTCGACACTGGTCAAAGTCGAAGGGCTCAGCTGGAATTTTGCCTCCCAGAAGCGAGACCAGAAAACATGTGAGAAGAATTTCAACAAACTAAATATTTCCCTTCCTTGCTGAAATTCCTATGCATATCAATGTCTTAACCTTGAAAAAATAGTTAGGGATCTGCATAACAAGGTTGCAAAGTCTCCTTCAGGCTAATGTAAAAATAAGTAAAATATAGAGAGAAAGAGGGAATTTAGTATTTACATTATTTTAATGGGATTTTGTTTTGCATTAGGTCAAAGTGCCCTTTCCTGGAGACCATCTAAACTCATCAGGCACCGGCAGCATCGCGGACAGACCCCGCAGCATCAAACCAGAAAAGCCTTGAAATTCCAACAGAAACGCAAAAGACGCAGCAACGAGAGCGCACGGAGAGCAGCTGCGGGCGCCGTAGCCTTAGCAACGGCACCTGCTCCGTACTCACGTCGGCTTTCATACATGCTCCTGGACTGGGCCCAGATTTTGAACGGATCCGGCTTCTTCTGCCCAGGGTTGTCCGGCTGGTCGGCGGGCGGCGCGTCGGGCGCCGCGTAGTCGGGCAGCGCCTGCGAGCCGTGCACGGGCGACGCCGTGTGCCCGCTGCGGTGGCTGGAGACGCTGTGCTGGGAGCTGCTCTGGCTGTCTTTCCTCTCAAGCGGTTGCTGCGAGGAGGAAAGGGAGAGAGAACAGCCAGTTAGCGGCCGCCGAGTGGGTGTTCTCCATCGCTTTTGCCTCCCGTCTCTGATCAGGGGTTCTGCGTGCACATAAGCAAATCTATAAATCGCAGTCGTGCTGCCGCCGCTTAATGCAGCATGCGGCTAGATTTCCCCATGACAGATTTTTGATAGACAGACTGACAGAAAGAGATATGCAAACAGAGACGTCTATCATAAAAGCCAGGCAGGGCTCCACTTCGCACACAAAACAAATCTAAATCTCATTAGAGGCTACTAGTTTCAGTGCACTTTTTTGTTTGTTTTTTTTTCCTCCCTGCATTAGGTTTGAAAGACTCAACAATCTTCTACTTAGTTAACATTAGGGTCTAACTTGAGCCAACAAGAATGAGGTAAAGTCATCGAATTGCACGGTGACCATCTGCACGTGGCCCCTCTGCAGCAGGTCCAGGAAGGTCACCTGTCATTTGCAGCACCCACCACATCAAGGGTTGGGTTGGCAACCAAGTGCCAACCTCACATCTCTGCTTCTGCAGCTGCAGGATTACAGTAGGCCCTTGCAAATGCAAAAACATCTGCTTGTGCACTTTGATTTTCTTGTTTTAATCAAGCACATCAAAACAGGAAGAAATGCGCCTGCCTCAATTCAGGGCTTCTTCAAAAGCAGTGTGTCAAGAGCTCCGTCTACTTGATATTTAGCGAAGCAGGGTATGCAGTTCCAAGCTCAAGTTCACAACGGTGTGCTCAGACGAGGCATGAGTTGCGTTTGCATTGCATTTGCCGAACGTGAAACAAAACCCTCCCTTGAAAAGAGCTCCCGAAACACTGCGGTTAACCCTTCCTTTAACTCTCTTTTGAGATGATCTCGCATTGGCACCAAGGGCAAGCCCAGTCTCCCACCACCCCAGCACAGGGAACTGGCAACATTTCTGGGGCCGTCACTCCAGGAAAACCAGCACCCTATCTGTGGTCTTCATAACATCCCCAGATTCCTAGCTAAATGGAGTCACTTATCTAGAAACTCCAGATAAAAGCAGAGCCTCCAGCTGGCACGAGGTGCCTGATGACATGGCAATACGAACTCCTTGGACACACTTGTCCTCCTAAGACCAAGCAGGAGTAGCAAGAAATGCTGGTGGCAAACACAGAGTAGACGAGCACAGCGGTCTGAGGAGCAACACACACCCGGGGACCTTCTCTTCCATGCTGGACACGAAACCCAAGCTGGTCAAGGCTCATTCACAGCAGAGCTGTGCTAGTTAGCAAGTCACCATATGAAGGAGTCTTTGAACTCTTCACCATAATCTTTGGGTTTTAATCTTTGTTTTTTCTAAGCCAAATACGTGTTTGAGTTTCCACCAAGGGAAAGGGAACAGCAGCCCAATGGCTTAGACACTCCAACCTTTACTCAAGTTGTTAAGCCACCACCGTCTTTTTTTCCTTTTTAAGCGGTATCTCGATCGACTAGAACGTGAAGTTGTGTTTGTCCTTTAAAGCAACTCTGAACAGATCCTACCTGCTGCGATTACTCATCCACTGACTTTCAGATACAAATATCTGAATCAATTTCAGGCATTTTTAGCTTTCTAAGCAGTAGAAGGAGCCAATTCAAATGCAGCCCTTCAGTTTTCAAATGAAGTGGTTTAAAAAACATCCATGCTGTGGATAATCTCTCTTTTGTAACTTTAAGAAGAAACATAATGCAGCTCTCAATGCAGCCATCTGGACTGGTTTGTTCCTTTGGTCAGACAACTAAAATGACTAAAAGAATCCTGTGAAACTTCAGGCCAAAGTCACTGGAAAGAGATGGTTTACAAGCTCAGAGTGTAGGGTTAAATTGGTGAAAACTGGGAAATCTTATGTATGGAAGCCTTAGGGAAATGTTAGGAGCTATCTGAAAACGTTCTTATTAAAAATAATTAAGTTTGAACCTTAAAAAAGGATCTCAGTTTATGAGATCCCTTTTAAGTACTGTACAAACCATGAGTTCTGTTTTGTATTTGGAGGGCAAATGGTCAAGCATCCTCTCCTCTCAACTACACTTGTAGCTGCAAATACAGAGAAATTTTGCAAGAAACAGAGAGAGAATATTCTTCAGGTGCCTATTAATTTTTCAGATGGAAACACCTTTAAAAAGCCTGGGGCATCTCCAGTTGCAAGTGGAGGAGGGGAGCAGAGGAAGGGAAACAGCACTATATAAATCACAGATATGTGAGATTAAGAGAATTCAAGACAAATTAATCAACTTGCCCATTACCAGGATGGGCCAGAAACACTGGGAGTCAAAACTCTTCCCACTTGCCCAGCAGGAGCACTAGGAATCTGCTCATGGGGATGCCTGGCTGGAGACAGGGCCCTGGAGCAACGGTTGAGCCTATGGATACCCATGTCCTGCATGGAGGGGCTGGCTCCTGCATTCCCACCCGCTTCCTCACTTTGTGTCCAACATTCCCTGCGGGATGCAGACCCGAGCAGCTCCCATACGGTCAGGAAAGGCCGTGTCCTGCTAACTCGGGGCCAGGGGAGCACAGGGCTCGAAGGCTACAGATCCTCATGCCCGACCCAAAGCAGGAGGTTGAGATGGAGCTTATGGACCATGTGCTTTGACAGCGACCACGGGGATGGAGGGGAACAGCAAAGGTGATGGGAATGCGGGAGCTGGAAGCTGCTGGGCTCCCAAAGGAGCCAGGAGGAAAATAAACCCTAAAAGTCTCTAATAGACCCTAAAAGTCTCTCAGAACTGTGCTGGGCTGGGAGATGGCACAGATACCCACGTGTCACCGGGCCAGCTTGTCACTTGGGTCAAATGGAAGAGCAGTTAAGTGCTACTTTGCACGGTGATGGCTGAAGCAGCGGAGGTCGGTGACACTGCCAAGGGGACACATTTTTGGGTCACAGTTCAGCTGTGCTGACAACAAATTTATTTAGATCCCAAATAAAATTCAGCTTTCCAAGGGAGCTCAGTGGTTCCTCCCCTCTGCGCTGAACCTGGCGTTGGATGATGCAGTTATAGACTCTGTGCTCTGGAGCACTTTGGAGAGCCTGGTCCTGGCAGTGATGCAAAACGGAGCTGGAAACGAGAATCTTTGCCCCCTTGTGGAATATTGCGATACATGGAAAAAGAGGGAGGGAAAAAAAGTAAGTTTGTTTTGAACGATAATGCATCATGACAACTGCAGGGCAGCTGCTAAATTAGAAAATATGTATACTGAAAATGTATATCCCCACACTGCCAATGCCAAAATATCTATTTTCATTTAAAGAAGAATCAATGGGAAATTGGAAGAAAAAAAAAAAAAATCAAAGCAGCAGCTTTTATGAACTTGCCTGTTTTGTGGGAAGGGGAAAAAGAAGGCACTTGGAAGCATCCAGCCAGTTTTACTGCCTACTTCAAGATCTGACTCTAAAGATTTTTTTCCTAGTTTGACTTTTCTACTGGAATTGCAAAATCCTCCCTAAAAACTGAGAAACGCACCAAAAACACGTCAAAAAGCATCAGTGATAACGCGTGCAGGCACCTGCACGGGCAGAAAAACACCAGGAAGAGCAATCGGGAGGCAGAAACCGCCTCCCGCAGCGTGCGGCTCCGCAGCCCACGGCCTCCTCCGGGGTTCTGGAACGCCTCCTCCGGGTGCAAACCCTGATGTTGGCACCCAGGAACGCTGGAGCGGGGCCTAAATATAGGGCTTTTTTTTTGAGAAAGAGAAGAGTTGGCAGCAAGGTGGGCGGGCGTCTGGGCTTTGGGAGAAGATATAGGAGAGAAGGGAGAGGGATTTCTGCAGAGCTGAGAGGAGGAGGGTGAAGCTCGTGCTGTCCCACCAGCAGCAGGGGAGATGGAGCCCAAGCTGAGCACGGCAGGGCTGGGCACACGCTGATCCCTTAATTGGGGCTAATTGACTAACGAGGAAAGGCAGGCGGTGCTCCTGGGGGAAACGGGCAGCGCGTTCAACCCCTGCCAAGCATCCTGCAGGTGCTCCGTGGTGACGCCGGGATGCACCTGATGGTCCCCAGCCTTGGAAAACGGTCCCCGGGGAGCAGCGAGGGCCGTAGCTCGGGGGACAAGCCAGGCACGGGGACAGCACCAAACACCCAGGCTGTGCTCTGCGCTCAGCCCATGCAACACACAGGGGGGAACCCTGCCTGCCCACGGGCACCTCCTGCTCCCCACGCGGCTCCGTCAGCAGCGCTCGGGAGCGCGCGGGGACGGGCGGCCGAGGAACAAAGCGCGCGGCCCCGTCGCACCCACGGGCGAACGGCCCCCGCGGGCGGGCG